>CM068548.1:0-178496 GCA_035048495.1 Euptelea pleiosperma
AAGTTATGGGTCGGAACGTAACACAAACAACTGAGTCCAATTTGAGAGGTTGACGAACGGAGGGAGCTAACTTGTTTCGACTGTCCCGAATCTTGTTTCAACACTTCAAATGTGTTGAAACAATAGTAATAGAAGAGTTTGAGTCCAATCAGGAGGTCCGGTTGCGAAAAAGTCACAAGTTATAGGCTTCGGAATGCAACACAAACTGAGTCCAATTTGAGACGTTGACGTACGGATGGAGCTAACTTGTTTCGACCGTCCCGAATCTTGTTCCAACACGTCAAATGTATTGAAACAATAGTAATACAAGAGTTTGAGTCCAATTACGAGGTCCGGTTGTGAAAAAGTCACAAGTTATTGGCTTCGGAATGTAACACAATAACTGTGTCCAATTTCAGACGTTGACGCACGAATGTAGCTAACTTGTTTTGCCTGTCCCGAATCTTGTTCCAATACTGCAAATGGGTTGAAACAATAATAATGGAAGAGTTTGAGTAAAATTACGAGGTCTGATTACGAAAAAGTCACAAGTTATAGGCTTAGGAATGTAACACACAAACTGAGTCCAATTTGAGACGTTGACGCACGGATGGAGCTAACTTGTTTTGACTGTCCCAAATATTGTTCCAACACTTCAAATCTATTGAAACAATAGTAATGGAAGAGTTTGGGTGTAATTGTGAGGTCCGGTTGCGAAAAAGTCACAAGTTATAGGCTTCGGAATGTAACACTCAAACTGAGTCTAATTTAAGACGTTGACGCACGAATAGAGCTAACTTGTTTCGACTGTCACGAATCTTGTTCCACCACTTCAAATGTGTTGAAACAATAGTAATGGAAGAGTTTGAGTCCAATTACGAGGTCCGGTTGCGAAAAAGTCACAAGTTATAGGCTTCGGAATGTAACACACAAACTGAGTCCAATTAAAGACATTGACGCACGGATGGAGCTAACTTGTTTCGACTGTCCCGAATCTTGTTCCAACACTTCAAATGTGGTGAAACAATAGTAATGGAAGAGTTTGAGTCCAATTACGAGGTCCGGTTGCGAAAAAGTCACAAGTTATAGGCTTCGGAATGTAACACACAAACTTAGTCCAATTAAAGACATTGACGCACTGATGGAGCTAACTTGTTTCGACTGTCTCGAATCTTGTTCCAACACTTCAAATGTGTTGAAACAATAGTAATAGAAGAGTTTGAGTCCAATTACGGGGTCCGGTTGCGAAAAAGTCCCAAGTTTTAGGCTTCGGAATGTAACACACAAACTGAGTCCAATTTGAGATGTTGACGCACGGATGGAGCTAACTTGTTTCGACTGTCTCAAATATTGTTCCAACACTTCATATCTGTTGAAACAATAGTAATGGAAGAGTTTGAGTCTAATTATGAGGCCCGGTAGCGAAAAAGTCACAAGTTATAGGCTTCGGAATGTAACACACAAACTGAGTCCAATTTGAGACGTTGACGAACGGATGGAGCTAACTTGTTTCGACTGTCCCGAATCTTGTTCCAACACTTCAAATGTGTTGAAACAATAGTAATGGAAGAATTCGAGTCTAATTACGAGGTCCAGTTGCGAAAACGTCACAAGTTATAGGGTTCGGAACGTAACACACAAACAGATATCAATTTGAGACGTTGACGAACGGATGGAGCTAACTTGTTTCGACTGTCCCGAATCTTGTTCCAACACTTCAAATATGTTGAAACAATAGTAATGGAAGAGTATGAGTCTAATTATGAGGTCCGGTTGCAAAAAAGTCACAAGTTATAGGCTTCGGAATGTAACACACAAACTGAGTCCAATTTGAGACGTTGACGAACGGATGGAGCTAACTTGTTTCGACTGTCCCGAATCTTGTTCCAACACTTCAAATGTGTTGAAACAATAGTAATGGAAGAATTCGAGTCAAATTACGAGGTCCAGTGGCGAAAAAGTCACAAGTTATAGGGTTCGGAACGTAACACACAAACTGAGTCCAATTTGAGACGTTGACGAACGGATGTAGCTAACTTGTTTTGACTGTCCCGAATCTTTTTCCAACACTTCAAATATGTTGAAACAATAGTAATGGAAGAGTATGAGTCTAATTATGAGGTCCGGTTGCAAAAAAGTCACAAGTTATAGGCTTCGGAATGTAACACACAAACTTAGTCCAATTAAAGACATTGACGCACTGACGGAGCTAACTTGTTTCGACTGTCTCGAATCTTGTTCCAACACTTCAAATGTGTTGAAACAATAGTAATAGAAGAGTTTGAGTCCAATTACGAGGTCCGGTTGCGAAAAAGTCACAAGTTTTAGGCTTCGGAATGTAACACACAAACTCAGTCCAATTTGAGACGTTGACGCACGGATGGAGCTAACTTGTTTCGACTGTCCCAAATATTGTTCCAACACTTCATATCTGTTGAAACAATAGTAATGGAAGAGTTTGAGTCTAATTATGAGGTCCGGTAGCGAAAAAGTCACAAGTTATAGGCTTCGGAATGTAACACATAAACTGAGTCCAATTTGAGATGTTGACGAACGGATGGAGCTAACTTGTTTCGACTGTCCCGAATCTTGTTCCAACACTTCAAATGTGTTGAAACAATAGTAATGGAAGAATTCGAGTCTAATTACGAGGTCCAGTTGCGAAAAAGTCACAAGTTATAGGGTTCGGAACGTAACACACAAACTGAGTCCAATTTGAGACGTTGACGAACGGATGGAGCTAACTTGTTTCGACTATCCCGAATCTTGTTCCAACACTTCAAATATGTTGAAACAATAATAATGGAAGAGTATGAGTCTAATTATGAGGTCCGGTTGCGAAAAAGTCACAAGTTATAGGCTTCGGAATGTAACACACAAACTTAGTCCAATTAAAGACATTGACGCACTGATGGAGCTAACTTGTTTCGACTGTCCCAAATATTGTTCCAACACTTCATATCTGTTGAAAAAAATAGTAATGGAAGAGTTTGAGTCTAATTATGAGGTCCGGTTGCAAAAAAGTCACAAGTTATAGGCTTCGGAATGTAACACACAAACTTAGTCCAATTAAAGACATTGACGCACTGATGGAGCTAACTTGTTTCGACTGTCCCAAATATTGTTCCAACACTTCATATCTGTTGAAACAATAGTAATGGAAGAGTTTGAGTCTAATTATGAGGTCCGGTTGCGAAAAAGTCACAAGTTATAGGCTTTGGAATGTAACAAACAAACTGAGTCCAATTTGAGACGTTGACGAACGGATGGAGCTAACTTGTTTCGACTGTCCCGAATCTTCTTCCAACACTTCAAATGTGTTGAAACAATAGTAATAGAAGAGTTTGAGTCCAATTACGAGGTCCGGTTGCGAAAAAGTCACAAGTTTTAGGCTTCGGAATGTAACACACAAACTGAGTCCAATTTGAGACGTTGACGCATGGATGGAGCTAACTTGTTTCGACTGTCCCAAATATTGTTCCAACACTTCATATCTGTTGAAACAATAGTAATGGCTGAGTTTGAGTCTAATTATGAGGTCCGGTAGCGAAAAAGTCACAAGTTATAGGCTTCGGAATGTAACAAACAAACTGAGTCCAATTTGAGAGGTTGACGAACGGATGGAGCTAACTTGTTTCGACTGTCCCGAATCTTGTTCCAACACTTCAAATGTGTTGAAACAATAGTAATGGAAGAATTCGAGTCTAATTAAGAGGTCAAGTTGCGAAAAAGTCACAAGTTATAGGGTTCGGAACGTAACACACAAACTGAGTCCAATTTGAGACGTTGACGAACGGATGGAGCTAACTTGTTTCGACTGTCCCTAATCTTGTTCCAACACTTCAAATATGTTGAAACAATAGTAATGGAAGAGTATGAGTCTAATTATGAGGTCCGGTTGCAAAAAAGTCACAAGTTATAGGCTTCGGAATGTAACACACAAACTGAGTCCAATTTGAGACGTTGACGAACGGATGGAGCTAACTTGTTTCGACTGTCCCGAATCTTGTTCCAACACTTCAAATGTGTTGAAACAATAGTAATGGAAGAATTCGAGTCTAATTACGAGGTCCAGTTGCGAAAAAGCCACAAGTTATAGGGTTCGGAACGTAACACACAAACTGAGTCCAATTTGAGACGTTGACGCACGGATGGAGCTAACTTGTTTTGACTGTCCCGAATCTTGTTTCAACACTTCAACTGTGTTGAAACAATAGTAATAGAAGAGTTTGAGTCCAATCACGAGGTCCGGTTGCGAAAAAGTCACAAGTTATAGGCTTCGGAATGCAACACAAAAACTGAGTCCAATTTGAGACGTTGACGTACGGATGGAGCTAACTTGTTTCGACCGTCCCGAATCTTGTTCCAACACATCAAATGTATTGAAACAATAGTAATACAAGAGTTTGAGTCCAATTACGAGGTCCGATTGCGAAAAAGTCACAAGTTTTAGGCTTCGGAATGTAACACAATAACTGTGTCCAATTTGAGACGTTGACGCACGAATGTAGCTAACTTGTTTCGACTGTCCCAAATATTGTTCCAATACTACAAATGGGTTGAAACAATAATAATGGAAGAGTTTGAGTCTAATTATGAGGTCCGGTAGCGAAAAAGTCACAAGTTATAGGCTTCGGAATGTAACACACAAACTGAGTCCAATTTGAGACGTTGACGAACGGATGGAGCTAACTTGTTTCGACTGTCCCGAATCTTGTTCCAACACTTCAAATGTGTTGAAACAATAGTAATGGAAGAATTCGAGTCTAATTACGAGGTCAAGTTGCGAAAAAGTCACAAGTTATAGGGTTCGGAACGTAACAAACAAACTGAGTCCAATTTAAGACGTTGACGAACGGATGGAGCTAACTTGTTTCGACTGTCCCTAATCTTGTTCCAACACTTCAAAGGTGTTGAAACAATAGTAATGGAAGAGTATGAGTCTAATTATGAGGTCCGGTTGCAAAAAAGTCACAAGTTATAGGCTTCGGAATGTAACATACAAACTGAGTCCAATTTGAGACGTTGACGAACGGATGGAGCTAATTTGTTTCGACTGTCTCGAATCTTGTTCCAACACTTCATATCTGTTGAAACAATAGTAATGGAAGAGTTTGAGTCTAATTATGAGGTCCGGTTGCAAAAAAGTCACAAGTTATAGGCTTCGGAATGTAACACACAAACTGAGTCCAATTTGAGACGTTGACGAACGGATGGAGCTAACTTGTTTTGACTGTCCCGAATCTTGTTCCAACACTTCAAATATGTTGAACCAATAGTAATGGAAGAGTATGAGTCTAATTATGAGGTCCGGTTGCAAAAAAGTCACAAGTTATAGGCTTCGGAATGTAACACACAAACTTAGTCCAATTAAATACATTGACGCACTGATGGAGCTAACTTGTTTCGACTGTCTCGAATCTTGTTCCAACACTTCAAATGTGTTGAAACAAAAGTAATAGAAGAGTTTGAGTCCAATTACGAGGTCCGGTTGCGAAAAAGTCACAAGTTTTAGGCTTCGGAATGTAATACACAAACTGAGTCCAATTTGAGACGTTGACGCACGGATGGAGCTAACTTGTTTCGACTGTCCCAAATATTGTTCCAACACTTCATATCTGTTGAAACAATAGTAATGGAAGAGTTTGAGTCTAATTATGAGGTCCGGTAGCGAAAAAGTCACAAGTTATAGGCTTCGGAATGTAACACACAAACTGAGTCCAATTTGAGACGTTGACGAACGGATGGAGCTAACTTGTTTCGACTGTCCCGAATCTTCTTCCAACACTTCAAATGTGTTGAAACAATAGTAATAGAAGAGTTTGAGTCCAATTACGAGGTCCGGTTGGGAAAAAGTCACAAGTTTTAGGCTTCGAAATGTAACACACAAACTGAGTCCAATTTGAGACGTTGACGCACGGATGTAGCTAACTTGTTTCGGCTGTCCCAAATATTGTTCCAACACTTCATATCTGTTGAAACAATAGTAATGCAAGAGTTTGAGTCTAATTATGAGGTCCGGTAGCGAAAAAGTCACAAGTTATAGGCTTCGGAATGTAACACACAAACTGAGTCCAATTTGAGACGTTGACGCACGGATGTAGCTAACTTGTTTCGGCTGTCCCAAATATTGTTCCAACACTTCATATCTGTTGAAACAATAGTAATGCAAGAGTTTGAGTCTAATTATGAGGTCCGGTAGCGAAAAAGTCACAAGTTATAGGCTTCGGAATGTAACACACAAACTGAGTCCAATTTGAGACGTTGACGAACGGATGGAGCTAACTTGTTTCGACTGTCCCGAATCTTGTTACAACACTTCAAATGTGTTGAAACAATAGTAATGGAAGAATTCGAGTCTAATTACGAGGTCCAGTTGCGAAAAAGTCACAAGTTATAGGGTTCGGAACGTAACACACAAACTGAGTCCAATTTGAGACGTTGACGAACAGATGGAGCTAACTTGTTTCGACTGTCCCGAATCTTGTTCCAACACTTCAAATATGTTGAAACAATAGTAATGGAAGAGTATGAGTCTAATTATGAGGTCCGGTTGCAAAAAAGTCACAAGTTATAGGCTTCGGAATGTAACACACAAACTGAGTCCAATTTGAGACGTGGACGAACGGATGGAGCTAACTTGTTTCGACTGTCCCGAATCTTGTTCCAACACTTCAAATGTGTTGAAACAATAGTAATGGAAGAATTCAAGTCTAATTACGAGGTCAAGTTGCGAAAAAGTCACAAGTTATAGGGTTCGGAACGTAACACACAAACTGAGTCCAATTTGAGACGTTGACGAACGGATGTAGCTAACTTGTTTTGACTGTCCCGAATCTTGTTCCAACACTTCAAATATGTTGAAACAATAGTAATGGAAGAGTATGAGTCTAATTATGAGGTCTGGTTGCAAAAAAGTCACAAGTTATAGGCTTCGGAATGTAACACACAAACTGAGTCTAATTTGAGACGTTAACGAACGGATGGAGCTAACTTGTTTCGACTGTCCCTAATCTTGTTCCAACACTTCAAAGGTGTTGAAACAATAGTAATGGAAGAGTATGAGTCTAATTATGAGGTCCGGTTGCAAAAAAGTCACAAGTTATAGGCTTCGGAATGTAACATACAAACTGAGTCCAATTTGAGACGTTGACGAACGGATGGAGCTAATTTGTTTCGACTGTCTCGAATCTTGTTCCAACACTTCATATCTGTTGAAACAATAGTAATGGAAGAGTTTGAGTCTAATTATGAGGTCCGGTTGCAAAAAAGTCACAAGTTATAGGCTTCGGAATGTAACACACAAACTGAGTCCAATTTGAGACGTTGACGAACGGATGGAGCTAACTTGTTTTGACTGTCCCGAATCTTGTTCCAACACTTCAAATATGTTGAACCAATAGTAATGGAAGAGTATGAGTCTAATTATGAGGTCCGGTTGCAAAAAAGTCACAAGTTATAGGCTTCGGAATGTAACACACAAACTTAGTCCAATTAAAGACATTGACGCACTGATGGAGCTAACTTGTTTCGACTGTCTCGAATCTTGTTCCAACACTTCAAATGTGTTGAAACAAAAGTAATAGAAGAGTTTGAGTCCAATTACGAGGTCCGGTTGCGAAAAAGTCACAAGTTTTAGGCTTCGGAATGTAATACACAAACTGAGTCCAATTTGAGACGTTGACGCACGGATGGAGCTAACTTGTTTCGACTGTCCCAAATATTGTTCCAACACTTCATATCTGTTGAAACAATAGTAATGGAAGAGTTTGAGTCTAATTATGAGGTCCGGTAGCGAAAAAGTCACAAGTTATAGGCTTCGGAATGTAACACACAAACTGAGTCCAATTTGAGACGTTGACGAACGGATGGAGCTAACTTGTTTCGACTGTCCCGAATCTTCTTCCAACACTTCAAATGTGTTGAAACAATAGTAATAGAAGAGTTTGAGTCCAATTACGAGGTCCGGTTGGGAAAAAGTCACAAGTTTTAGGCTTCGAAATGTAACACACAAACTGAGTCCAATTTGAGACGTTGACGCACGGATGTAGCTAACTTGTTTCGGCTGTCCCAAATATTGTTCCAACACTTCATATCTGTTGAAACAATAGTAATGCAAGAGTTTGAGTCTAATTATGAGGTCCGGTAGCGAAAAAGTCACAAGTTATAGGCTTCGGAATGTAACACACAAACTGAGTCCAATTTGAGACGTTGACGCACGGATGTAGCTAACTTGTTTCGGCTGTCCCAAATATTGTTCCAACACTTCATATCTGTTGAAACAATAGTAATGCAAGAGTTTGAGTCTAATTATGAGGTCCGGTAGCGAAAAAGTCACAAGTTATAGGCTTCGGAATGTAACACACAAACTGAGTCCAATTTGAGACGTTGACGAACGGATGGAGCTAACTTGTTTCGACTGTCCCGAATCTTGTTACAACACTTCAAATGTGTTGAAACAATAGTAATGGAAGAATTCGAGTCTAATTACGAGGTCCAGTTGCGAAAAAGTCACAAGTTATAGGGTTCGGAACGTAACACACAAACTGAGTCCAATTTGAGACGTTGACGAACAGATGGAGCTAACTTGTTTCGACTGTCCCGAATCTTGTTCCAACACTTCAAATATGTTGAAACAATAGTAATGGAAGAGTATGAGTCTAATTATGAGGTCCGGTTGCAAAAAAGTCACAAGTTATAGGCTTCGGAATGTAACACACAAACTGAGTCCAATTTGAGACGTGGACGAACGGATGGAGCTAACTTGTTTCGACTGTCCCGAATCTTGTTCCAACACTACAAATGTGTTGAAACAATAGTAATGGAAGAATTCAAGTCTAATTACGAGGTCAAGTTGCGAAAAAGTCACAAGTTATAGGGTTCGGAACGTAACACACAAACTGAGTCCAATTTGAGACGTTGACGAACGGATGTAGCTAACTTGTTTTGACTGTCCCGAATCTTGTTCCAACACTTCAAATATGTTGAAACAATAGTAATGGAAGAGTATGAGTCTAATTATGAGGTCTGGTTGCAAAAAAGTCACAAGTTATAGGCTTCGGAATGTAACACACAAACTGAGTCCAATTTGAGACGTTAACGAACGGATGGAGCTAACTTGTTTCGACTGTCCCTAATCTTGTTCCAACACTTCAAAGGTGTTGAAACAATAGTAATGGAAGAGTATGAGTCTAATTATGAGGTCCGGTTGCAAAAAAGTCACAAGTTATAGGCTTCGGAATGTAACATACAAACTGAGTCCAATTTGAGACGTTGACGAACGGATGGAGCTAATTTGTTTCGACTGTCTCGAATCTTGTTCCAACACTTCATATCTGTTGAAACAATAGTAATGGAAGAGTTTGAGTCTAATTATGAGGTCCGGTTGCAAAAAAGTCACAAGTTATAGGCTTCGGAATGTAACACACAAACTGAGTCCAATTTGAGACGTTGACGAACGGATGGAGCTAACTTGTTTTGACTGTCCCGAATCTTGTTCCAACACTTCAAATATGTTGAACCAATAGTAATGGAAGAGTATGAGTCTAATTATGAGGTCCGGTTGCAAAAAAGTCACAAGTTATAGGCTTCGGAATGTAACACACAAACTTAGTCCAATTAAAGACATTGACGCACTGATGGAGCTAACTTGTTTCGACTGTCTCGAATCTTGTTCCAACACTTCAAATGTGTTGAAACAAAAGTAATAGAAGAGTTTGAGTCCAATTACGAGGTCCGGTTGCGAAAAAGTCACAAGTTTTAGGCTTCGGAATGTAATACACAAACTGAGTCCAATTTGAGACGTTGACGCACGGATGGAGCTAACTTGTTTCGACTGTCCCAAATATTGTTCCAACACTTCATATCTGTTGAAACAATAGTAATGGAAGAGTTTGAGTCTAATTATGAGGTCCGGTAGCGAAAAAGTCACAAGTTATAGGCTTCGGAATGTAACACACAAACTGAGTCCAATTTGAGACGTTGACGAACGGATGGAGCTAACTTGTTTCGACTGTCCCGAATCTTGTTCCAACACTTCAAATGTGTTGAAACAATAGTAATGGAAGAATTCAAGTCTAATTACGAGGTCAAGTTGCGAAAAAGTCACAAGTTATAGGGTTCAGAACGTAACAAACAAACTGAGTCCAATTTAAGACGTTGACGAACGGATGGAGCTAACTTGTTTCGACTGTCCCTAATCTTGTTCCAACACTTCAAAGGTGTTGAAACAATAGTAATGGAAGAGTATGAGTCTAATTATGAGGTCCGGTTGCAAAAAAGTCACAAGTTATAGTCTTCGGAATGTAACATACAAACTAAGTCCAATTTGAGACGTTGACGAACGGATGGAGTAATTTGTTTCGACTGTCTCGAATCTTGTTCCAACACTTCATATCTGTTGAAACAATAGTAATGGAAGAGTTTGAGTCTAATTATGAGGTCCGGTTGCAAAAAAGTCACAAGTTATAGGCTTCGGAATGTAACACACAAACTGAGTCCAATTTGAGACGTTGACGAACGGATGGAGCTAACTTGTTTTGACTGTCCCGAATCTTGTTCCAACACTTCAAATATGTTGAACCAATAGTAATGGAAGAGTATGAGTCTAATTATGAGGTCCGGTTGCAAAAAAGTCACAAGTTATAGGCTTCGGAATGTAACACACAAACTTAGTCCAATTAAAGACATTGACGCACTGATGGAGCTAACTTGTTTCGACTGTCTCGAATCTTGTTCCAACACTTCAAATGTGTTGAAACAAAAGTAATAGAAGAGTTTGAGTCCAATTACGAGGTCCGGTTGCGAAAAAGTCACAAGTTTTAGGCTTCGGAATGTAATACACAAACTGAGTCCAATTTGAGACGTTGACGCACGGATGGAGCTAACTTGTTTCGACTGTCCCAAATATTGTTCCAACACTTCATATCTGTTGAAACAATAGTAATGGAAGAGTTTGAGTCTAATTATGAGGTCCGGTAGCGAAAAAGTCACAAGTTATAGGCTTCGGAATGTAACACACAAACTGAGTCCAATTTGAGACGTTGACGAACGGATGGAGCTAACTTGTTTCGACTGTCCCGAATCTTCTTCCAACACTTCAAATGTGTTGAAACAATAGTAATAGAAGAGTTTGAGTCCAATTACGAGGTCCGGTTGGGAAAAAGTCACAAGTTTTAGGCTTCGAAATGTAACACACAAACTGAGTCCAATTTGAGACGTTGACGCACGGATGTAGCTAACTTGTTTCGGCTGTCCCAAATATTGTTCCAACACTTCATATCTGTTGAAACAATAGTAATGCAAGAGTTTGAGTCTAATTATGAGGTCCGGTAGCGAAAAAGTCACAAGTTATAGGCTTCGGAATGTAACACACAAACTGAGTCCAATTTGAGACGTTGACGCACGGATGTAGCTAACTTGTTTCGGCTGTCCCAAATATTGTTCCAACACTTCATATCTGTTGAAACAATAGTAATGCAAGAGTTTGAGTCTAATTATGAGGTCCGGTAGCGAAAAAGTCACAAGTTCTAGGCTTCGGAATGTAACACACAAACTGAGTCCAATTTGAGACGTTGACGAACGGATGGAGCTAACTTGTTTCGACTGTCCCGAATCTTGTTCCAACACTTCAAATGTGTTGAAACAATAGTAATGGAAGAATTCAAGTCTAATTACGAGGTCAAGTTGCGAAAAAGTCACAAGTTATAGGGTTCGGAACGTAACACACAAACTGAGTCCAATTTGAGACGTTGACGAACGGATGTAGCTAACTTGTTTTGACTGTCCCGAATCTTGTTCCAACACTTCAAATATGTTGAAACAATCGTAATGGAAGAGTATGAGTCTAATTATGAGGTCTGGTTGCAAAAAAGTCACAAGTTATAGGCTTCGGAATGTAACACACAAACTGAGTCCAATTTGAGACGTTAACGAACGGATGGAGCTAACTTGTTTCGACTGTCCCGAATCTTGTTCCAACACTTCAAATGTGTTGAAACAATAGTAATGGAAGAATTCGAGTCTAATTACGAGGTCCAGTGGCGAAAAAGTCACAAGTTATAGGGTTCGGAACGTAACACACAAACTGAGTCCAATTTGAGACGTTGACGAACGGATGGAGCTAACTTGTTTCGACTGTCCCGAATCTTGTTCCAACACTTCAAATATGTTGAAACAATAGTAATGGAAGAGTATGAGTCTAATTATGAGGTCCGGTTGCAAAAAAGTCACAAGTTATAGGCTTCGGAATGTAACACACAAACTTAGTCCAATTAAAGACATTGACGCACTGATGGAGCTAACTTGTTTCGACTGTCTCGAATCTTGTTCCAACACTTCAAATGTGTTGAAACAATAGTAATAGAAGAGTTTGAGTCCAATTACGAGGTTCGGTTACGAAAAAGTCACAAGTTTTAGGCTTCGGAATGTAATACACAAACTGAGTCCAATTTGAGACGTTGATGCACGTATGGAGCTAACTTGTTTCGACTGTCCCAAATATTGTTCCAACACTTCATATCTGTTGAAACAATAGTAATGGAAGAGTTTGAGTCTAATTATGAGGTCCGGTAGCGAAAAAGTCACAAGTTATAGGCTTCGGAATGTAACACAAAAACTGAGTCCAATTTGAGACGTTGACGAACGGATGGAGCTAACTTGTTTCGACTGTCCCGAATCTTGTTCAAACACTTCAAATGTGTTGAAACAATAGTAATGGAAGAATTCGAGTCTAATTACGAGGTCCAGTTGCGAAAAAGTCACAAGTTATAGGGTTCGGAACGTAACACACAAACTGAGTCCAATTTGAGACGTTGACGAACGGATGGAGCTAACTTGTTTCGACTGTCCCGAATCTTGTTTCAACACTTCAAATGTGTTGAAACAATAGTAATAGAAGAGTTTGAGTCCAATCACGAGGTCCGGTTGCTAAAAAGTCACAAGTTATAGGCTTCGGAATGCAACACAGAAACTGAGTCCAATTTGAGACGTTGACGTACGGATGGAGCTAACTTGTTTCGACCGTCCCGAATCTTGTTCCAACACATCAAATGTATTGAAACAATAGTAATACAAGAGTTTGAGTCCAATTACGACGTCCGGTTGTGAAAAAGTCAAAAGTTATAGGCTTCGGAATGTAATACACAAACTGAGTCCAATTTGAGACGTTGACGCACGGATGGAGCTAACTTGTTTCGACTGTCCCAAATATTGTTCCAACACTTCATATCTGTTGAAACAATAGTAATGGAAGAGTTTGAGTCTAATTATGAGGTCCGGTAGCGAAAAAGTCACAAGTTATAGGCTTCGGAATGTAACACACAAACTGAGTCCAATTTGAGACGTTGACGAACGGATGGAGCTAACTTGTTTCGACTGTCCCGAATCTTGTTCCAACACTTCAAATGTGTTGAAACAATAGTAATGGAAGAATTCGAGTCTAATTACGAGGTCCAGTGGCGAAAAAGTCACAAGTTATAGGGTTCGGAACGTAACACACAAACTGAGTCCAATTTGAGACGTTGACGAACGGATGGAGCTAACTTGTTTCGACTGTCCCGAATCTTGTTCCGACACTTCAAATGTGTTGAAACAATAGTAATGGAAGAATTCGAGTCTAATTACGAGGTCCAGTTGCGAAAAAGTCACAAGTTATAGGCTTCGGAATGTAACACACAAACTTAGTCCAATTAAAGACATTGACGCACTGATGGAGCTAACTTGTTTCGACTGTCTCGAATCTTGTTCCAACACTTCAAATGTGTTGAAACAATAGTAATAGAAGAGTTTGAGTCCAATTACGAGGTCCGGTTGCGAAAAAGTCACAAGTTTTAGGCTTCGGAATGTAACACACAAACTGAGTCCAATTTGAGACGTTGACGCATGGATGGAGCTAACTTGTTTCGACTGTCCCAAATATTGTTCCAACACTTCATATCTGTTGAAACAATAGTAATGGAAGAGTTTGAGTCTAATTATGAGGTCCGGTAGCGAAAAAGTCACAAGTTATAGGCTTCGGAATGTAACACACAAACTGAGTCCAATTTGAGACGTTGACGAACGGATGGAGCTAACTTGTTTCGACTGTCCCGAATCTTGTTCCAACACTTCAAATGTGTTGAAACAATAGTAATGGAAGAATTCGAGTCTAATTACGAGGTCCAGTGGCGAAAAAGTCACAAGTTATAGGGTTCGGAACGTAACACACAAACTGAGTCCAATTTGAGACGTTGACGAACGGATGGAGCTAACTTGTTTCGACTGTCCCGAATCTTGTTCCGACACTTCAAATGTGTTGAAACAATAGTAATGGAAGAATTCGAGTCTAATTACGAGGTCCAGTTGCGAAAAAGTCACAAGTTATAGGCTTCGGAATGTAACACACAAACTTAGTCCAATTAAAGACATTGACGCACTGATGGAGCTAACTTGTTTCGACTGTCTCGAATCTTGTTCCAACACTTCAAATGTGTTGAAACAATAGTAATAGAAGAGTTTGAGTCCAATTACGAGGTCCGGTTGCGAAAAAGTCACAAGTTTTAGGCTTCGGAATGTAACACACAAACTGAGTCCAATTTGAGACGTTGACGCATGGATGGAGCTAACTTGTTTCGACTGTCCCAAATATTGTTCCAACACTTCATATCTGTTGAAACAATAGTAATGGAAGAGTTTGAGTCTAATTATGAGGTCCGGTAGCGAAAAAGTCACAAGTTATAGGCTTCGGAATGTAATACACCAACTGAGTCCAATTTGAGACGTTGACGAACGGATGGAGCTAACTTGTTTCGACTGTCCCGAATCTTGTTCCAACACTTTAAATGTGTTGAAACAATAGTAATGGAAGAATTCGAGTCTAATTACGAGGTCAAGTTGCGAAAAAGTCACAAGTTATAGGCTTCGGAACGCAACACACAAACTGAGTCCAATTTAAGACGTTGACGAACGGATGGAGCTAACTTGTTTCGACTGTCCCGAATCTTGTTCCAACACTTCAAATGTATTGAAACAATAGTAATACAAGAGTTTGAGTCCAATTACGAGGTCCGGTTGCAAAAAAGTCACAAGTTATAGGCTTCGGAATGTAACACACAAACTGAGTCCAATTTGAGACGTTGACGAACGGATGGAGCTAACTTGTTTCGACTGTCCCGAATCTTGTTCCAACACTTCATATCTGTTGTAACAATAGTAATGGAAGAATTCGAGTCTAATTACGAGGTCCGGTTGCGAAAAAGTCACAAGTTATAGGCTTCGGAATGTAACACACAAACTTAGTCCAATTAAAGACATTGACGCACTGATGGAGCTAACTTGTTTCGACTGTCTCGAATCTTGTTCCAACACTTCAAATGTGTTGAAACAATTGTAATAGAAGAGTTTGAGTCCAATTATGAGGTCCGGTTGCGAAAAAGTCACAAGTTTTAGGCTTCGGAATGTAACACACAAACTGAGTCCAATTTGAGACATTGACGCATGGATGGAGCTACCTTGTTTCGACTGTCCCAAATATTGTTCCAACACTTCATATCTGTTGACACAATAGTAATGGAAGAGTTTGAGTCTAATTGTGAGGTCCGGTAGCGAAAAAGTCACAAGTTATAGGCTTCGGAATGTAACACACAAACTGAGTCCAATTTGAGACGTTGACGAACGGATGGAGCTAACTTGTTTCGACTGTCCCGAATCTTGTTCCAACAGTTCAAATGTGTTGAAACAATAGTAATGGAAGAATTCGAGTCGAATTACGAGGTCCAGTTGCGAAAAAGTCACAAGTTATAGGGTTCGGAACGTAACACACAAACTGAGTCCAATTTGAGACGTTGACGAACAGATGGAGCTAACTTGTTTCGACTGTCCCGAATCTTGTTCCAACACTTCAAATATGTTGAAACAATAGTAATGGAAGAGTATGAGTCTAATTATGAGGTCCGGTTGCAAAAAAGTCACAAGTTATAGGGTTCGGAATGTAACACACAAACTGAGTCCAATTTGAGACGTTGACGAACGGATGGAGCTAACTTGTTTCGACTGTCCCGAATCTTGTTCCAACACTTCAAATGTGTTGAAACAATAGTAATGGAAGAATTCGAGTCTAATTACGAGGTCCAGTTGCGAAAAAGTCACAAGTTATAGGGTTCGGAACGTAACACACAAACTGAGTCCAATTTGAGACGTTGACGAACAGATGGAGCTAACTTGTTTCGACTGTCCCGAATCTTGTTCCAACACTTCAAATATGTTGAAACAATAGTAATGGAAGAGTATGAGTCTAATTATGAGGTCCGGTTGCAAAAAAGTCACAAGTTATAGGCTTCGGAATGTAACACACAAACTGAGTCCAATTTGAGACGTTGACGAACGGATGGAGCTAACTTGTTTCGACTGTCCCGAATCTTGTTCCAACACTTCAAATGTGTTGAAACATTAGTAATGGAAGAATTCGAGTCTAATTACGAGGTCCAGTGGCGAAAAAGTCACAAGTTATAGGGTTCGGAACGTAACACACAAACTGAGTCCAATTTGAGACGTTGACGAACGGATGGAGCTAACTTGTTTCGACTGTCCCTGAAAATAGGATTTTTCCGCGTCGTTGGATCGGAAACCCTAACTTCAACAATATTTATAATTATCCGAGACTTTTAACCTGTAAAATGAGCAGTTTTGCATAGTGGCTCGTGTCGGATGTCGATCCGCACTCGGAATTAGTCGGGTTAGTGCAATAATGAACATAAAATGACAGATTCGTCCACAGAAATTGCTAATTAATGAGATGAGGCAGATGGAGATTGGGATTAAAACACTCCTTGAGATTTTGAGAAAACCATAAAAATTAACAACATTAATGGAATAAACTTAAAAATATAACCATGTCAAAACTTGATGCATTCATTAATCAAAAATAATTGTCAATACAAATCTTGAATCCAAACCATTACAAAACTACTGAATGAGCTAACTAGAAAGCAACTTAGTGATTTGGAGAGAGAGAGAACAAGAGACCTAGAGAGAGAAATTTTATTGAGAGAAAGAGAAAGCTAGAAAGATCTAGAAAGAGAGAGAGAGAGAGAAAGTTTTAGAGAGAGGACAAGAGTTTAGAGAGAATTAGAGAGCGAGAAGCTAGAGAGAGAAAGTTACCTCTCGATGCTTACCTTGAGATTTGGGATCGGCATGATGAATGGGCCCATGTGGGTATAGCCCCATTTTACAGTTGAGAAGAGCCTATCGGTTAGCAAGTGGTGGCTTGGTGTGGAGAAATGTGCACAGCCATTGATGTGGTACGGCCAAGTGGGTGGCTATGCTATTCACGGAGAGGAAAGTAGATGGCCTGGGAGGTGATTATGGAGGTAATCACAAGGGCGGAGCTGCAATTGGTGGTGAGGTGCAGACGTTGGTGGAGATCACGGCCTGGTGGTGGTCCTCATGGGGAGAGTTGCAGGTTTGCAACACGCTTTGAAGGGGGTAGGAGGGTGTTGTGGCAGCAAGCGTACGGTGGAGATCCAAGGGACGAGGTTCTGGTTGCTAATTCGGTTGAGGAGTCAGCAGGCAGGGGCGGAGGTGCTTGCATGCGAGGTGGAATAGAAGGAGGAGGCGGTGGTTGGGGGTGCTGATTGCAGGCGAAGCAAACAGGCGAAGGCGGAGAGAAAGGATGGTGGTGGAGCACGCGGGTCAGCAGCGTGAAGGGCGGACTGGTTGCAGCGGCAGGCGGAGGTGCAAGACAGAAGGAGGGGAGGAGTGCGGTGGTGGTGTTGCCGGCGTTGGACGGTGGAGCAACGTGAAGGAGGAGTTGGGCGGAGCAGCAACGGTGCTGCATGAGCAGCAGCAGGCGTCCTAGCAGGTGGCGGCAAAACTAAAGTCGTTCAGCATGGCAGGCGAGGGGGTAAGCCGTGGGGGAGAAGTAAAAAGAAGAACGGCCGGAGTTGCAGGCCTGCAACTCCGGCGGAAGCAAAGAAGAAGAAGAAGAAGAAAAAGAAGAAGAAGAAGAAAGAGAAAAAAAAAAGAAGGGGATGACGGTTCGTGGTGTGGTGATGGTGGTGAGATAGAAGAGGAGAAGGGCGGAAGAGAAGAAGGCGTGGAAGATGAACCTGCCGGAGTTGCAGGTTCTCGCCGGAAAAGGAGAAGATGAAGAAGAAGAAAGGAAGAAGAAGAAAGAAAGGAAAAGAAGGAGAAGGAGGAGAGGAAAATGTAGGGAACGATTTTGGGGAAGGAGAGGAGGAGAGGGGAGAGGGATTAGGGTTCGAACGAACCCTTCTCCTTCCTCTTATAAAGCTCCCTATTTCCATTAATGGAAATAGGGTATTTTTTTAAATAAAAAAAAAATATTTTTAAAATTTTTTTTTTTTTTTTTTTTTTTTTTTTTTTTTAAGTAAAATGCTACTTTTCTATGGGGAATCTCCCCAATTAGTGGACCCCCCATTTAATTAAAATTATTTTTGAAATTCGCGGGGTCCACTAACTGGTCGGACAGCGGGTCGATGCTGATGGGCCCGGCTACTGGCCCACATGGACTGATGATGTCCATCGTCTCACAAGATGATGTGACAGGCATTCTGAAGGCGATCGGATGGATGGTGACTTGATTGGGACCCAGATTGGTAGATCGACGGATCTAGAGAGATCCAACGGTCCGATTGAAGATCCAACGGTCCGATGGAAGATCCAACGGTCAGAAAGCTAAGGGAGATGAGATAGAGCCGATGGGCAGGAGTTCTGGGGTTAGGTCAGTAGATTCGAGGACCGAGAGATGAAGAGAGAGAGAATAAGGAGAGATGAGAGAAAAAGTATCAAAAAAAATGGAAAAAAGCACTGGCGGAGGGTCTGGAACCCTGTTCTTCACTGCGACCATCCTCACGCTTCTCCAGTAGAGTCGACTATCATTCTTTGCTGACTCATGTGGCTTTAAACGCTTTGGTCCGTCTCTTGGTCATTGGCTCTCCGGCTCTCTTCGTTCTTTGGGCCGACTTTATGGTCCTCTTATTCAGCCCATATTTGGCCCATATCTTCTAGTCATAGCATGTGGGCTCTTTAAGCTTTGATAATGGGCTTTCATGATCGATTTGGGCCCACAAGTCTTGAGAATCGTCCCATCGGGTTTCCTGCGACAGAAGAAGCGCGTAATGAGACTTTATCAGAACGGCTTAATATCTAGACTTTCGAAAATGTGTTTAATGCATGCAAATATACCATTTCGTCCAGAAAAGTGTGTTCTACGCAACAGAAGAGACTCTTACGTAGAAAAGTAGGTAAATAGAGTATTTTACGTAGGAGAATGCAATAACGCTAAAAGGATAATTGCTTAAAATAAGCACTTTTGAGCGAATATCACAACCCCCAACCAGCATATTGCCAATCCTTGGCAATTAGTGCGAAATAAATGAGCTTAAAAGGGCTCTGCACATGCTGCACACTTTTTCATATTAGCTCCGGGAAAACACCGTTCGTCAAATCATTGAATGGATGCAAAAACAGTTACATGCTAGCGAAGAGTTGGAAAGTATTTGCAAGACTACAGACTGATAATCATGACCCAGAATAGTCAGACTCTGCGTGTGTGTGTGCTCAACATTCTCATCATCCGACAGTAAAGATTTCTAGATCACCTCTAAGTTTTTATGCCTCGACCTCAAATCTCACACGTTTAGCACTCAGAATAGAATCACACAAGAAGGGTTTTCTTCTTTTCTCTCAATTTATATGTGAGGAGATGTATTGATATATGAAAGCAAAGATCTCACATATGTATTATTTGAAGGAAGGACATCTTTAACAGAAGAAGATCTCATGATTGGAATACCACTTCACTCGGGAACGTTAGATCAAACTCTATAGCTTCTCCTTCTCCAATCTCCACATTTTATGATCGTGCTATCCTAGAATCAAGTAGGACTTTCCTGGGTTGTAATGAGGCTTAGGTCAGGTGTAGAGAGATAAAGGAATACAGGATTTCAAAGATCTTGAGAGGATATTGCCATTTTCTTGAATTTTTCCTGTGACGTAACACCATTATCTGGTTCTTTTTCCTTTTTTCGTATTTTTCTCTTTTTCTTGATATTTCTGAGACTGCTCAATTTCTTTTCAGCTCTTCTTCATACTTTCTTTTCATATTTTGTTTTCAGCTTGAACCACTTTCTTTTCCTTTTGATTCTTCTTCTTTACTTTTCTTTTCACGGTACACCCACATCAGTTATTCTTTTGTCCTTCTCAAAAGTAGGGTAGCTAGTAACACTTCGTAGCTGAACTGGGTTTTTGGTTAATGGGCTTACAAAGAAAAGGCTTTTATAGAAGGGTTCAAGGGGTTTCTAGTGAAGTATAATTCAGGTGAGTAAAAAGGCTGAATGGTTCAGAAAAAAATGGCCTAAATCATTTTCTAGGGTTTGCACTATCATGTATACTGTCTTGACTGGATACAAAGAAGGTTCTGTCGTAGTAATCCAATGTTGATGTCGTTCTGAGTTCCATGATCGAAGCAAAAGATAATGAGATCTCTCAACGAATATTGCGGGCATGAAGAATAGTGAGTCATCCATTGACTCGGGATTATTGTATAACTCTCTAAAATGATTAAAGGCTCGAAAGCTCACTGGGTTAGGTCTCCACAATTATTCTTATAGGATCTCTAGAGTTTCAAAACTTAGGACGACTCTGATGTTGATAGTGTACAATTGTGCCAAATCTGAGTTTTTCTGAGTTTTCAAACCTGCTGTAGCCATGCTTGACTTGATTCAACGCTAACTTTAAACAAAAATTGACATCCTCAATACTGACTTAACGGAGGTTTTCAGCTAATCAAAGTCAGGGTATTTGACACATTTTTGAAATTCTAGAAAACTTTTGGAGAACATCGGAAATCACCCCAAAAACAACCTTTTTTTTTTTTTTTTTTTTTTTTTTTTTTTATATATTTATCAAAAGGAATACATGAGTTTTGGTAAATACCCACCCCCAACCAAAATATAGCACCGTCCTCGGTGCTCATGACCGGGACATAAAATGATAACAAATCAGTGATGATGATGCAAAGATTCAGGAAGGATGTTACCAAGTCGGCAAAAACTCGACAGTGTGTGATACCTGATGATTGGGAGAATGAATGTACCTGCATTTTTAGAGATATAACAATAATCACAAATGCATGAGACTCATGTACTCTAGGAATACCGGAATTGCCTTTCCGAAAGCGCTAAGTTTTACGTCTTCAGCCAGACATGATGGGGGTATATCAAGTACCCCCAACCAGGATAAAACTCATGGAGACTGAGTGAATCTGCAGTCTTCCTGACACCTAAGGTGGAACGGAGACAACTATCCTATCCCTTGTCTAGGTATACCTGTGTAGAACAGGTCTTTCTCAGTGTAGACTGAGAGAAGGGCATTGAGCAGACCGACAAAAGTACGGAGTTGATCTGGGAGGGATCGAAGCTTCTCAGTAAAGATTGAGAGGAGAGTAGGAGTGGTTTCTCTGACCAGACCCGCAAAAACATTTAATTCCTCGGGGAGGGATAGAAGCTTCTCAGTAAAGACTGAGAGGGGAGTAGTAGTGGGTTCTCTGACCGTGGTTAGCAGAGCCGCAAACTCATTGAGTTTTGCGGGAATGTATCTGAATGGAGCAAACTCCTGCAGATCAGTAATACCAGAATTGTCTGACTCTGAGATGAAGTCAGACTCACAGTGTTCATGACACTTGGATAATATATCTTCGGGAGAGTCCTGAATTAGACTCTCTACGGCGCACGGGTCATCGATAATATCGATGTGGGGTGACGGGTGAAAACTGTTGACCTCTTTCTCGATGTTTCCTAATGTGATAGGGATGTTCCAATCCCTGCACTCAATATGTTCCTCCTGGGTGGGGATCGGTAGGTCCAGGATAGCGGGAGGTCCATTTTCTAGACACGGCTCTACGGTGGGAATGTCTGTAACCAGTGCAGAGGTAGAATCATCAGAGATAGAGATGGAACTGAGTTCCTCTGTGCTCGGTCTAGAAGTTGGTGCTGTTAAGGGCACCATAGATGGAGACACGGGTTCATCACTATTATTGCACAATCCAAGGGAGGTGGGGAGGAACGGTAGATCTATGACAGCAGGGATCCTACGATCGAGACAAAACTCAGTGTCATGATGATCATCTTCAGGGTCCAGGTTAGAAGGAGCAGTGGGAGAGTGAGAAATAGGTTGCTCTGAGGTAGGTTCAGGATGTGGTGCTTTTAAAGGCACCGAAGAAGGAAACACTGGCTCCTCAATAGTCTGGCTCGATCTAGGGGTGGGTACAACTTCTATTTCTTCCTCACAATGGTGGTACTGGGTCCAATTGTGCGGCTCGTCATTATAGACAGTGGCCATATCATTCTCCTCAAGATAGGCTAGTGGTGGGCTAGTGAATTTGACTTCCTCTCTCTCATTTTCTAATTGAACTAGACGTTGCTCCAAGCTCTCCAGAGATAGCTGTTGTTGGTGCTCTAGTCCTTTGAAATACTGTTGTTGCTGGGCAATGTACTGAGAGAGAAGGTCCTCTAGGCCGGGTTTAGTAGCCAACGGAGGTGGTTCAGCCAATGGGAGCTGAGGTGGCAACTCTTGATTGTAGTCCGACTGGGTATGAAAGTTGTAAGGCAAAGTGGAGTCTGGGACTAGTTGCTGACTCTGAAAATCCTGAGGGGCCCACTGTTGATCAGAATAGTCATTCTGTGGATATGACGGGTATTGGGATTGCGAGTATTGCCAGTCATACTCTCCATTGGGTTGATGGAACCCGGAAGGATAATTATCCTGAGGCAGTTGCTGCGGGAGGGCAGACTGTTCCCAACCAAAGTTATGGTGACTCCTATTATCTGGATAATAAGTGTTGTCATAGGAGGTCTGCAATGGGGAGGGAAAGGTACAGACATCTTGCTGGATAGGAGGGTAATATCCTACAGACTGGGAATGGTACAGAGGTTGCTGGACTGCGGCACGAAGGGCAGAGACTGAATTTTTAAGCTCTTGGAGTACAGAATTGTACTCCGGATCTTGGTGATTATCATACCCTGTAGAAGTGTGCGAGACTGGAGTATCATGATGATACGCAGAATTGTCATACCATTGTTGAGAGTGATCACCTCGATTCTCACAGAAACTGTAGTAGGTCTCATACAGAGGCCTTTCATCTGCCATTAGAGGCGATAGAGGGGTGTGGTGGACTAACTCTCAGATCGAGTCAGTAAAAGGTTAGGACAGGTCCAACCGGGCGTCTACTTGAAAAAGCAAGCCCAAGATTTGGTAAAAAGTTGCCAAAAGGAGATACTGGAGTAGTGATTCTAAATGATGCACACCAAGCACAGATAATCCTATACTAAACAATCAGGATATATTTTAGGCATTATCTTGTTAGTTTTGGGGCTAGAGTAGATTATGACAGTGGGCGGACCACTGGTTTATTTTTTAGCCGCCGGACTAACTGTATGCACTCAGAGGTTCTCACCAGGCTACACTCTTCAGAGCGAATCCTTTAGTACTAACTCTAGTTAACAACAAGGCAATCCGAAGCCTAGACAGACGTGCGGCACAATGGCTGTCTTAAGTACGTCCCAGACTAACCGGATTGGTCAAGTGTATAAGAAGAGTGTTCCCTCGGGTTAAGCTAGGGTTGGTGCGTGTTCCTAGTCCACACGCAACTAACCGCCGAATAGTCCAAGATGCCACGTCGAGCTCAGTGTACTTGAGTAGCAGGGACTTATGGGTGTGTTAGACAACAGGGACCCGCGCTCGTGGTCTTATTTCGATTGGATGTTAAGCGGGTTCGCTTTGTGTGGATTTTTCCTCGAACACCGGGCTAATTGGCTCTACTTCTTGATTCTTTTTAATTAAATGGAGCCTTGGGATCAAATCAGTTGGAATGATGAGGTGGGTGATGAAATCCCACCAGTTTCAATTTGGAGCTGGGTCTGCTCTCTTAGAGTTGATTGATTAACGGCCACACCACGCAAGTCGAAGAATATGGATGCGAAAGCAAATAGACAAGCGGCAATGATGCACCCAATATGCTCTGTATCGCACTCAAGGCGAGGATAGAGACTTACCTCCCGTGGGCCACGCCACGGGGTCTCCTCCGTGGGTTAGAGAGGGGTATCCTAATGGGCTTGGGCCCGACTCCACCTCTTTGAGCTTTTGCTCTCTACCCACACTGGATCGTGTTCCTGCAGAAAAGTTAGATCACACGGTCTAGGTAGTTGGGATTCTATTTGGAAGATCTTTGCCTTTTTAGGGTTCACAGAACAAGCACTGGATTTAGGCAAGTTTTTGAATTAATTTCCAAGTTCGAGATGGGTTAAAATTTAGGAATTCCCAGATTGGAAAATACCTAGATTGGAAAGTTTCCCGAACTGTGGAGATCTTCCAAGAAAGATTTGATTGCGAGATCCCTTACAATTTTGGAAAATTTCCCAAAATTGAAATTCTGCTAGATTTGGGGTGTTTCCTTTTACAGACTTTTCCAAATTCGGAAGATTTCTAAAGATAGAAATTCTTCTAAAGAGGAAACTTCTAAGAGGGAAAACCCTAATTTAGCAAAGTTTCAAGATTTTAGAATCTTTCCAAAAATCGCAAATCCTTGATTGGTGATTTCTAAAAAATCTGCAGAATATAAAACCCTAATTTTTTTGAATTTTGAATTTATTATTTTTTTGGTATTTTTCACTTAATCTAGGGTTTCTAAAAAACCCTAGAACAAGATCTAGCAGTTATATGGAAAGCAGTAAAATTCCTAAATTATTACAAATTGCACTCGGCCTTCCGAGGCATTAAAAATAGTAATTTAAAAACTGCTAAAAATCAACAAAAACAAAAAATAGAAAGTTTCCCGAAAAGGTCGGGCTGGCCAAATTGAGCAGCTTTTCGCTTCAGCAACTTTCCAATTCCGTCTTTACGTCCTTTTTCGCACTCCCGAACACCCGAGCGGCAGCGGCGCCATTTGAAAATAGGATTTTTCCGCGTCGTTGGATCGGAAACCCTAACTTCAACAATATTTATAATTATCCGAGACTTTTAACCTGTAAAATGAGCAGTTTTGCATAGTGGCTCGTGTCGGATGTCGATCCGCACTCGGAATTAGTCGGGTTAGTGCAATAATGAACATAAAATGACAGATTCGTCCACAGAAATTGCTAATTAATGAGATGAGGCAGATGGAGATTGGGATTAAAACACTCCTTGAGATTTTGAGAAAACCATAAAAATTAACAACATTAATGGAATAAACTTAAAAATATAACCATGTCAAAACTTGATGCATTCATTAATCAAAAATAATTGTCAATACAAATCTTGAATCCAAACCATTACAAAACTACTGAATGAGCTAACTAGAAAGCAACTTAGTGATTTGGAGAGAGAGAGAACAAGAGACCTAGAGAGAGAAATTTTATTGAGAGAAAGAGAAAGCTAGAAAGATCTAGAAAGAGAGAGAGAGAGAGAAAGTTTTAGAGAGAGGACAAGAGTTTAGAGAGAATTAGAGAGCGAGAAGCTAGAGAGAGAAAGTTACCTCTCGATGCTTACCTTGAGATTTGGGATCGGCATGATGAATGGGCCCATGTGGGTATAGCCCCATTTTACAGTTGAGAAGAGCCTATCGGTTAGCAAGTGGTGGCTTGGTGTGGAGAAATGTGCACAGCCATTGATGTGGTACGGCCAAGTGGGTGGCTATGCTATTCACGGAGAGGAAAGTAGATGGCCTGGGAGGTGATTATGGAGGTAATCACAAGGGCGGAGCTGCAATTGGTGGTGAGGTGCAGACGTTGGTGGAGATCACGGCCTGGTGGTGGTCCTCATGGGGAGAGTTGCAGGTTTGCAACACGCTTTGAAGGGGGTAGGAGGGTGTTGTGGCAGCAAGCGTACGGTGGAGATCCAAGGGACGAGGTTCTGGTTGCTAATTCGGTTGAGGAGTCAGCAGGCAGGGGCGGAGGTGCTTGCATGCGAGGTGGAATAGAAGGAGGAGGCGGTGGTTGGGGGTGCTGATTGCAGGCGAAGCAAACAGGCGAAGGCGGAGAGAAAGGATGGTGGTGGAGCACGCGGGTCAGCAGCGTGAAGGGCGGACTGGTTGCAGCGGCAGGCGGAGGTGCAAGACAGAAGGAGGGGAGGAGTGCGGTGGTGGTGTTGCCGGCGTTGGACGGTGGAGCAACGTGAAGGAGGAGTTGGGCGGAGCAGCAACGGTGCTGCATGAGCAGCAGCAGGCGTCCTAGCAGGTGGCGGCAAAACTAAAGTCGTTCAGCATGGCAGGCGAGGGGGTAAGCCGTGGGGGAGAAGTAAAAAGAAGAACGGCCGGAGTTGCAGGCCTGCAACTCCGGCGGAAGCAAAGAAGAAGAAGAAGAAGAAAAAGAAGAAGAAGAAGAAAGAGAAAAAAAAAAGAAGGGGATGACGGTTCGTGGTGTGGTGATGGTGGTGAGATAGAAGAGGAGAAGGGCGGAAGAGAAGAAGGCGTGGAAGATGAACCTGCCGGAGTTGCAGGTTCTCGCCGGAAAAGGAGAAGATGAAGAAGAAGAAAGGAAGAAGAAGAAAGAAAGGAAAAGAAGGAGAAGGAGGAGAGGAAAATGTAGGGAACGATTTTGGGGAAGGAGAGGAGGAGAGGGGAGAGGGATTAGGGTTCGAACGAACCCTTCTCCTTCCTCTTATAAAGCTCCCTATTTCCATTAATGGAAATAGGGTATTTTTTTAAATAAAAAAAAAATATTTTTAAAATTTTTTTTTTTTTTTTTTTTTTTTTTTTTTTTTTAAGTAAAATGCTACTTTTCTATGGGGAATCTCCCCAATTAGTGGACCCCCCATTTAATTAAAATTATTTTTGAAATTCGCGGGGTCCACTAACTGGTCGGACAGCGGGTCGATGCTGATGGGCCCGGCTACTGGCCCACATGGACTGATGATGTCCATCGTCTCACAAGATGATGTGACAGGCATTCTGAAGGCGATCGGATGGATGGTGACTTGATTGGGACCCAGATTGGTAGATCGACGGATCTAGAGAGATCCAACGGTCCGATTGAAGATCCAACGGTCCGATGGAAGATCCAACGGTCAGAAAGCTAAGGGAGATGAGATAGAGCCGATGGGCAGGAGTTCTGGGGTTAGGTCAGTAGATTCGAGGACCGAGAGATGAAGAGAGAGAGAATAAGGAGAGATGAGAGAAAAAGTATCAAAAAAAATGGAAAAAAGCACTGGCGGAGGGTCTGGAACCCTGTTCTTCACTGCGACCATCCTCACGCTTCTCCAGTAGAGTCGACTATCATTCTTTGCTGACTCATGTGGCTTTAAACGCTTTGGTCCGTCTCTTGGTCATTGGCTCTCCGGCTCTCTTCGTTCTTTGGGCCGACTTTATGGTCCTCTTATTCAGCCCATATTTGGCCCATATCTTCTAGTCATAGCATGTGGGCTCTTTAAGCTTTGATAATGGGCTTTCATGATCGATTTGGGCCCACAAGTCTTGAGAATCGTCCCATCGGGTTTCCTGCGACAGAAGAAGCGCGTAATGAGACTTTATCAGAACGGCTTAATATCTAGACTTTCGAAAATGTGTTTAATGCATGCAAATATACCATTTCGTCCAGAAAAGTGTGTTCTACGCAACAGAAGAGACTCTTACGTAGAAAAGTAGGTAAATAGAGTATTTTACGTAGGAGAATGCAATAACGCTAAAAGGATAATTGCTTAAAATAAGCACTTTTGAGCGAATATCACAACCCCCAACCAGCATATTGCCAATCCTTGGCAATTAGTGCGAAATAAATGAGCTTAAAAGGGCTCTGCACATGCTGCACACTTTTTCATATTAGCTCCGGGAAAACACCGTTCGTCAAATCATTGAATGGATGCAAAAACAGTTACATGCTAGCGAAGAGTTGGAAAGTATTTGCAAGACTACAGACTGATAATCATGACCCAGAATAGTCAGACTCTGCGTGTGTGTGTGCTCAACATTCTCATCATCCGACAGTAAAGATTTCTAGATCACCTCTAAGTTTTTATGCCTCGACCTCAAATCTCACACGTTTAGCACTCAGAATAGAATCACACAAGAAGGGTTTTCTTCTTTTCTCTCAATTTATATGTGAGGAGATGTATTGATATATGAAAGCAAAGATCTCACATATGTATTATTTGAAGGAAGGACATCTTTAACAGAAGAAGATCTCATGATTGGAATACCACTTCACTCGGGAACGTTAGATCAAACTCTATAGCTTCTCCTTCTCCAATCTCCACATTTTATGATCGTGCTATCCTAGAATCAAGTAGGACTTTCCTGGGTTGTAATGAGGCTTAGGTCAGGTGTAGAGAGATAAAGGAATACAGGATTTCAAAGATCTTGAGAGGATATTGCCATTTTCTTGAATTTTTCCTGTGACGTAACACCATTATCTGGTTCTTTTTCCTTTTTTCGTATTTTTCTCTTTTTCTTGATATTTCTGAGACTGCTCAATTTCTTTTCAGCTCTTCTTCATACTTTCTTTTCATATTTTGTTTTCAGCTTGAACCACTTTCTTTTCCTTTTGATTCTTCTTCTTTACTTTTCTTTTCACGGTACACCCACATCAGTTATTCTTTTGTCCTTCTCAAAAGTAGGGTAGCTAGTAACACTTCGTAGCTGAACTGGGTTTTTGGTTAATGGGCTTACAAAGAAAAGGCTTTTATAGAAGGGTTCAAGGGGTTTCTAGTGAAGTATAATTCAGGTGAGTAAAAAGGCTGAATGGTTCAGAAAAAAATGGCCTAAATCATTTTCTAGGGTTTGCACTATCATGTATACTGTCTTGACTGGATACAAAGAAGGTTCTGTCGTAGTAATCCAATGTTGATGTCGTTCTGAGTTCCATGATCGAAGCAAAAGATAATGAGATCTCTCAACGAATATTGCGGGCATGAAGAATAGTGAGTCATCCATTGACTCGGGATTATTGTATAACTCTCTAAAATGATTAAAGGCTCGAAAGCTCACTGGGTTAGGTCTCCACAATTATTCTTATAGGATCTCTAGAGTTTCAAAACTTAGGACGACTCTGATGTTGATAGTGTACAATTGTGCCAAATCTGAGTTTTTCTGAGTTTTCAAACCTGCTGTAGCCATGCTTGACTTGATTCAACGCTAACTTTAAACAAAAATTGACATCCTCAATACTGACTTAACGGAGGTTTTCAGCTAATCAAAGTCAGGGTATTTGACACATTTTTGAAATTCTAGAAAACTTTTGGAGAACATCGGAAATCACCCCAAAAACAACCTTTTTTTTTTTTTTTTTTTTTTTTTTTTTTTTATATATTTATCAAAAGGAATACATGAGTTTTGGTAAATACCCACCCCCAACCAAAATATAGCACCGTCCTCGGTGCTCATGACCGGGACATAAAATGATAACAAATCAGTGATGATGATGCAAAGATTCAGGAAGGATGTTACCAAGTCGGCAAAAACTCGACAGTGTGTGATACCTGATGATTGGGAGAATGAATGTACCTGCATTTTTAGAGATATAACAATAATCACAAATGCATGAGACTCATGTACTCTAGGAATACCGGAATTGCCTTTCCGAAAGCGCTAAGTTTTACGTCTTCAGCCAGACATGATGGGGGTATATCAAGTACCCCCAACCAGGATAAAACTCATGGAGACTGAGTGAATCTGCAGTCTTCCTGACACCTAAGGTGGAACGGAGACAACTATCCTATCCCTTGTCTAGGTATACCTGTGTAGAACAGGTCTTTCTCAGTGTAGACTGAGAGAAGGGCATTGAGCAGACCGACAAAAGTACGGAGTTGATCTGGGAGGGATCGAAGCTTCTCAGTAAAGATTGAGAGGAGAGTAGGAGTGGTTTCTCTGACCAGACCCGCAAAAACATTTAATTCCTCGGGGAGGGATAGAAGCTTCTCAGTAAAGACTGAGAGGGGAGTAGTAGTGGGTTCTCTGACCGTGGTTAGCAGAGCCGCAAACTCATTGAGTTTTGCGGGAATGTATCTGAATGGAGCAAACTCCTGCAGATCAGTAATACCAGAATTGTCTGACTCTGAGATGAAGTCAGACTCACAGTGTTCATGACACTTGGATAATATATCTTCGGGAGAGTCCTGAATTAGACTCTCTACGGCGCACGGGTCATCGATAATATCGATGTGGGGTGACGGGTGAAAACTGTTGACCTCTTTCTCGATGTTTCCTAATGTGATAGGGATGTTCCAATCCCTGCACTCAATATGTTCCTCCTGGGTGGGGATCGGTAGGTCCAGGATAGCGGGAGGTCCATTTTCTAGACACGGCTCTACGGTGGGAATGTCTGTAACCAGTGCAGAGGTAGAATCATCAGAGATAGAGATGGAACTGAGTTCCTCTGTGCTCGGTCTAGAAGTTGGTGCTGTTAAGGGCACCATAGATGGAGACACGGGTTCATCACTATTATTGCACAATCCAAGGGAGGTGGGGAGGAACGGTAGATCTATGACAGCAGGGATCCTACGATCGAGACAAAACTCAGTGTCATGATGATCATCTTCAGGGTCCAGGTTAGAAGGAGCAGTGGGAGAGTGAGAAATAGGTTGCTCTGAGGTAGGTTCAGGATGTGGTGCTTTTAAAGGCACCGAAGAAGGAAACACTGGCTCCTCAATAGTCTGGCTCGATCTAGGGGTGGGTACAACTTCTATTTCTTCCTCACAATGGTGGTACTGGGTCCAATTGTGCGGCTCGTCATTATAGACAGTGGCCATATCATTCTCCTCAAGATAGGCTAGTGGTGGGCTAGTGAATTTGACTTCCTCTCTCTCATTTTCTAATTGAACTAGACGTTGCTCCAAGCTCTCCAGAGATAGCTGTTGTTGGTGCTCTAGTCCTTTGAAATACTGTTGTTGCTGGGCAATGTACTGAGAGAGAAGGTCCTCTAGGCCGGGTTTAGTAGCCAACGGAGGTGGTTCAGCCAATGGGAGCTGAGGTGGCAACTCTTGATTGTAGTCCGACTGGGTATGAAAGTTGTAAGGCAAAGTGGAGTCTGGGACTAGTTGCTGACTCTGAAAATCCTGAGGGGCCCACTGTTGATCAGAATAGTCATTCTGTGGATATGACGGGTATTGGGATTGCGAGTATTGCCAGTCATACTCTCCATTGGGTTGATGGAACCCGGAAGGATAATTATCCTGAGGCAGTTGCTGCGGGAGGGCAGACTGTTCCCAACCAAAGTTATGGTGACTCCTATTATCTGGATAATAAGTGTTGTCATAGGAGGTCTGCAATGGGGAGGGAAAGGTACAGACATCTTGCTGGATAGGAGGGTAATATCCTACAGACTGGGAATGGTACAGAGGTTGCTGGACTGCGGCACGAAGGGCAGAGACTGAATTTTTAAGCTCTTGGAGTACAGAATTGTACTCCGGATCTTGGTGATTATCATACCCTGTAGAAGTGTGCGAGACTGGAGTATCATGATGATACGCAGAATTGTCATACCATTGTTGAGAGTGATCACCTCGATTCTCACAGAAACTGTAGTAGGTCTCATACAGAGGCCTTTCATCTGCCATTAGAGGCGATAGAGGGGTGTGGTGGACTAACTCTCAGATCGAGTCAGTAAAAGGTTAGGACAGGTCCAACCGGGCGTCTACTTGAAAAAGCAAGCCCAAGATTTGGTAAAAAGTTGCCAAAAGGAGATACTGGAGTAGTGATTCTAAATGATGCACACCAAGCACAGATAATCCTATACTAAACAATCAGGATATATTTTAGGCATTATCTTGTTAGTTTTGGGGCTAGAGTAGATTATGACAGTGGGCGGACCACTGGTTTATTTTTTAGCCGCCGGACTAACTGTATGCACTCAGAGGTTCTCACCAGGCTACACTCTTCAGAGCGAATCCTTTAGTACTAACTCTAGTTAACAACAAGGCAATCCGAAGCCTAGACAGACGTGCGGCACAATGGCTGTCTTAAGTACGTCCCAGACTAACCGGATTGGTCAAGTGTATAAGAAGAGTGTTCCCTCGGGTTAAGCTAGGGTTGGTGCGTGTTCCTAGTCCACACGCAACTAACCGCCGAATAGTCCAAGATGCCACGTCGAGCTCAGTGTACTTGAGTAGCAGGGACTTATGGGTGTGTTAGACAACAGGGACCCGCGCTCGTGGTCTTATTTCGATTGGATGTTAAGCGGGTTCGCTTTGTGTGGATTTTTCCTCGAACACCGGGCTAATTGGCTCTACTTCTTGATTCTTTTTAATTAAATGGAGCCTTGGGATCAAATCAGTTGGAATGATGAGGTGGGTGATGAAATCCCACCAGTTTCAATTTGGAGCTGGGTCTGCTCTCTTAGAGTTGATTGATTAACGGCCACACCACGCAAGTCGAAGAATATGGATGCGAAAGCAAATAGACAAGCGGCAATGATGCACCCAATATGCTCTGTATCGCACTCAAGGCGAGGATAGAGACTTACCTCCCGTGGGCCACGCCACGGGGTCTCCTCCGTGGGTTAGAGAGGGGTATCCTAATGGGCTTGGGCCCGACTCCACCTCTTTGAGCTTTTGCTCTCTACCCACACTGGATCGTGTTCCTGCAGAAAAGTTAGATCACACGGTCTAGGTAGTTGGGATTCTATTTGGAAGATCTTTGCCTTTTTAGGGTTCACAGAACAAGCACTGGATTTAGGCAAGTTTTTGAATTAATTTCCAAGTTCGAGATGGGTTAAAATTTAGGAATTCCCAGATTGGAAAATACCTAGATTGGAAAGTTTCCCGAACTGTGGAGATCTTCCAAGAAAGATTTGATTGCGAGATCCCTTACAATTTTGGAAAATTTCCCAAAATTGAAATTCTGCTAGATTTGGGGTGTTTCCTTTTACAGACTTTTCCAAATTCGGAAGATTTCTAAAGATAGAAATTCTTCTAAAGAGGAAACTTCTAAGAGGGAAAACCCTAATTTAGCAAAGTTTCAAGATTTTAGAATCTTTCCAAAAATCGCAAATCCTTGATTGGTGATTTCTAAAAAATCTGCAGAATATAAAACCCTAATTTTTTTGAATTTTGAATTTATTATTTTTTTGGTATTTTTCACTTAATCTAGGGTTTCTAAAAAACCCTAGAACAAGATCTAGCAGTTATATGGAAAGCAGTAAAATTCCTAAATTATTACAAATTGCACTCGGCCTTCCGAGGCATTAAAAATAGTAATTTAAAAACTGCTAAAAATCAACAAAAACAAAAAATAGAAAGTTTCCCGAAAAGGTCGGGCTGGCCAAATTGAGCAGCTTTTCGCTTCAGCAACTTTCCAATTCCGTCTTTACGTCCTTTTTCGCACTCCCGAACACCCGAGCGGCAGCGGCGCCATTTGAAAATAGGATTTTTCCGCGTCGTTGGATCGGAAACCCTAACTTCAACAATATTTATAATTATCCGAGACTTTTAACCTGTAAAATGAGCAGTTTTGCATAGTGGCTCGTGTCGGATGTCGATCCGCACTCGGAATTAGTCGGGTTAGTGCAATAATGAACATAAAATGACAGATTCGTCCACAGAAATTGCTAATTAATGAGATGAGGCAGATGGAGATTGGGATTAAAACACTCCTTGAGATTTTGAGAAAACCATAAAAATTAACAACATTAATGGAATAAACTTAAAAATATAACCATGTCAAAACTTGATGCATTCATTAATCAAAAATAATTGTCAATACAAATCTTGAATCCAAACCATTACAAAACTACTGAATGAGCTAACTAGAAAGCAACTTAGTGATTTGGAGAGAGAGAGAACAAGAGACCTAGAGAGAGAAATTTTATTGAGAGAAAGAGAAAGCTAGAAAGATCTAGAAAGAGAGAGAGAGAGAGAAAGTTTTAGAGAGAGGACAAGAGTTTAGAGAGAATTAGAGAGCGAGAAGCTAGAGAGAGAAAGTTACCTCTCGATGCTTACCTTGAGATTTGGGATCGGCATGATGAATGGGCCCATGTGGGTATAGCCCCATTTTACAGTTGAGAAGAGCCTATCGGTTAGCAAGTGGTGGCTTGGTGTGGAGAAATGTGCACAGCCATTGATGTGGTACGGCCAAGTGGGTGGCTATGCTATTCACGGAGAGGAAAGTAGATGGCCTGGGAGGTGATTATGGAGGTAATCACAAGGGCGGAGCTGCAATTGGTGGTGAGGTGCAGACGTTGGTGGAGATCACGGCCTGGTGGTGGTCCTCATGGGGAGAGTTGCAGGTTTGCAACACGCTTTGAAGGGGGTAGGAGGGTGTTGTGGCAGCAAGCGTACGGTGGAGATCCAAGGGACGAGGTTCTGGTTGCTAATTCGGTTGAGGAGTCAGCAGGCAGGGGCGGAGGTGCTTGCATGCGAGGTGGAATAGAAGGAGGAGGCGGTGGTTGGGGGTGCTGATTGCAGGCGAAGCAAACAGGCGAAGGCGGAGAGAAAGGATGGTGGTGGAGCACGCGGGTCAGCAGCGTGAAGGGCGGACTGGTTGCAGCGGCAGGCGGAGGTGCAAGACAGAAGGAGGGGAGGAGTGCGGTGGTGGTGTTGCCGGCGTTGGACGGTGGAGCAACGTGAAGGAGGAGTTGGGCGGAGCAGCAACGGTGCTGCATGAGCAGCAGCAGGCGTCCTAGCAGGTGGCGGCAAAACTAAAGTCGTTCAGCATGGCAGGCGAGGGGGTAAGCCGTGGGGGAGAAGTAAAAAGAAGAACGGCCGGAGTTGCAGGCCTGCAACTCCGGCGGAAGCAAAGAAGAAGAAGAAGAAGAAAAAGAAGAAGAAGAAGAAAGAGAAAAAAAAAAGAAGGGGATGACGGTTCGTGGTGTGGTGATGGTGGTGAGATAGAAGAGGAGAAGGGCGGAAGAGAAGAAGGCGTGGAAGATGAACCTGCCGGAGTTGCAGGTTCTCGCCGGAAAAGGAGAAGATGAAGAAGAAGAAAGGAAGAAGAAGAAAGAAAGGAAAAGAAGGAGAAGGAGGAGAGGAAAATGTAGGGAACGATTTTGGGGAAGGAGAGGAGGAGAGGGGAGAGGGATTAGGGTTCGAACGAACCCTTCTCCTTCCTCTTATAAAGCTCCCTATTTCCATTAATGGAAATAGGGTATTTTTTTAAATAAAAAAAAAAATATTTTTAAAATTTTTTTTTTTTTTTTTTTTTTTTTTTTTTTTTAAGTAAAATGCTACTTTTCTATGGGGAATCTCCCCAATTAGTGGACCCCCCATTTAATTAAAATTATTTTTGAAATTCGCGGGGTCCACTAACTGGTCGGACAGCGGGTCGATGCTGATGGGCCCGGCTACTGGCCCACATGGACTGATGATGTCCATCGTCTCACAAGATGATGTGACAGGCATTCTGAAGGCGATCGGATGGATGGTGACTTGATTGGGACCCAGATTGGTAGATCGACGGATCTAGAGAGATCCAACGGTCCGATTGAAGATCCAACGGTCCGATGGAAGATCCAACGGTCAGAAAGCTAAGGGAGATGAGATAGAGCCGATGGGCAGGAGTTCTGGGGTTAGGTCAGTAGATTCGAGGACCGAGAGATGAAGAGAGAGAGAATAAGGAGAGATGAGAGAAAAAGTATCAAAAAAAATGGAAAAAAGCACTGGCGGAGGGTCTGGAACCCTGTTCTTCACTGCGACCATCCTCACGCTTCTCCAGTAGAGTCGACTATCATTCTTTGCTGACTCATGTGGCTTTAAACGCTTTGGTCCGTCTCTTGGTCATTGGCTCTCCGGCTCTCTTCGTTCTTTGGGCCGACTTTATGGTCCTCTTATTCAGCCCATATTTGGCCCATATCTTCTAGTCATAGCATGTGGGCTCTTTAAGCTTTGATAATGGGCTTTCATGATCGATTTGGGCCCACAAGTCTTGAGAATCGTCCCATCGGGTTTCCTGCGACAGAAGAAGCGCGTAATGAGACTTTATCAGAACGGCTTAATATCTAGACTTTCGAAAATGTGTTTAATGCATGCAAATATACCATTTCGTCCAGAAAAGTGTGTTCTACGCAACAGAAGAGACTCTTACGTAGAAAAGTAGGTAAATAGAGTATTTTACGTAGGAGAATGCAATAACGCTAAAAGGATAATTGCTTAAAATAAGCACTTTTGAGCGAATATCAGTCCCGAATCTTGTTGCAACACTTCAAATATGTTGAAACAATAGTAATGGAAGAGTATGAGTCTAATTATGAGGTCCGGTTGCAAAAAAGTCACAAGTTATAGGCTTCGGAATGTAACACACAAACTTAGTCCAATTAAAGACATTGACGCACTGATGGAGCTAACTTGTTTCGACTGTCTCGAATCTTGTTCCAACACTTCAAATGTGTTGAAACAAAAGTAATAGAAGAGTTTGAGTCCAATTACGAGGTCCGGTTGCGAAAAAGTCACAAGTTTTAGGCTTCGGAATGTAATACACAAACTGAGTCCAATTTGAGACGTTGACGCACGGATGGAGCTAACTTGTTTCGACTGTCCCAAATATTGTTCCAACACTTCATATCTGTTGAAACAATAGTAATGGAAGAGTTTGAGTCTAATTATGAGGTCCGGTAGCGAAAAAGTCACAAGTTATAGGCTTCGGAATGTAACACACAAACTGAGTCCAATTTGAGACGTTGACGAACGGATGGAGCTAACTTGTTTCGACTGTCCCGAATCTTGTTCCAACACTTCAAATGTGTTGAAACAATAGTAATGGAAGAATTCGAGTCTAATTACGAGGTCCAGTTGCGAAAAAGTCACAAGTTAGAGGGTTCGGAACGTAACACACAAACTGAGTCCAATTTGAGACGTTGACGAACGGATGGAGCTAACTTGTTTCGACTGTCCCGAATCTTGTTTCAACACTTCAAATGTGTTGAAACAATAGTAATAGAAGAGTTTGAGTCCAATCACGAGGTCCGGTTGCGGAAAAGTCACAAGTTATAGGCTTCGGAATGCAACACAGAAACTGAGTCCAATTTAGGACGTTGACGTACGGATGGAGCTAACTTGTTTCGACCATCCCGAATCTCGTTCCAACACATCAAATGAATTGAAACGAAAGTAATACAAGAGTTTGAGTCCAATTACGAGGTCCGGTTGTGAAAAAGTCAAAAGTTATAGGCTTCGGAATGTAACACACAAACTGAGTCCAATTTGATACGTTGACGAACGGATGGAGCTAACTTGTTTCGACTGTCCCGAATCTTGTTCCAACAGTTCAAATGTGTTGAAACAATAGTAATGGAAGAATTCGAGTCTAATTACGAGGTCCAGTTGCGAAAAAGTCACAAGTTATAGGCTTCGGAATGTAACACACAAACTTAGTCCAACTAAAGACATTGACGCACAGATGGAGCTAACTTGTTTCGACTGTCTCGAATCTTGTTCCAACACTTTAAATGTGTTGAAACAATAGTAATAGAAGAGTTTCAGTCCAATTACGAGGTCCGGTTGCGAAAAAGTCACAAGTTTTAGGCTTCGGAATGTAACATACAAACTGAGTCCAATTTGAGACATTGACGCATGGATGGAGCTAACTTGTTTCGACTGTCCCAAATATTGTTCCAACATTTCATATCTGTTGAAACAATAGTAATGGAAGAGTTTGAGTCTAATTATGAGGTCCGGTAGCGAAAAAGTCACAAGTTATAGGCTTCGGAATGTAACACACAAACTGAGTCCAATTTGAGACGTTGACGAACGGATGGAGCTAACTTGTTTCGACTGTCCCGAATCTTGTTCCAACAGTTCAAATGTGTTGAAACAATAGTAATGGAAGAATTCGAGTCTAATTACGAGGTCAAGTTGCGAAAAAGTCACAAGTTATAGGGTTCGGAACGTAACACACAAACTGAGTCCAATTTGAGACGTTGACGAACGGATGGAGCTAACTTGTTTCGACTGTCCCGAATCTTGTTCCAACACTTCAAATATGTTGAAACAATAGTGATGGAAGAGTATGAGTCTAATTATGAGGTCCGGTTGCAAAAAAGTCACAAGTTATAGGCTTCGGAATGTAACACACAAACTGAGTCCAATTTGAGACGTTGACGAACGGATGGAGCTAACTTGTTTCGACTGTCCCGAATCTTGTTCCAACACTTCAAATGTGTTGAAACATTAGTAATGGAAGAATTCGAGTCTAATTACGAGGTCCAGTGGCGAAAAAGTCACAAGTTATAGGGTTCGGAACGTAACACACAAACTGAGTCCAATTTGAGACGTTGACGAACGGATGGAGCTAACTTGTTTCGACTGTCCCGAATCTTGTTCCAACACTTCAAATATGTTGAAACAATAGTAATGGAAGAGTATGAGTCTAATTATGAGGTCCGGTTGCAAAAAAGTCACAAGTTATAGGCTTCGGAATGTAACACACAAACTTAGTCCAATTAAAGACATTGACGCACTAATGGAGCTAACTTGTTTCGACTGTCCCAAATATTGTTCCAACACTTCATATCTATTGAAACAATAGTAATGGAAGAGTTTGGGTCTAATTATGAGGTCCGGTTGCGAAAAAGTCACAAGTTATAGGCTTCGGAATGTAACACACAAACTGAGTCCAATTTGAGACGTTGACGCACGGATGGAGCTAACTTGTTTCGACTATCACGAATCTTGTTCTAACACTTCAAATGTGTTGAAACAATAGTAATGGAAGAGTTTGAGTCCAATTACGAGGTCCGGTTGCGAAAAAGTCACAAGTTATAGGGTTCGGAATGTAACACACAAACTAAGTCCAATTTGAGACGTTGACGAACGGATGGAGCTAACTTGTTTCGACTGTCCCGAATCTTATTTCAACACTTTAAATGTGTTGAAACAATAGTAATAGAAGAGTTTGAGTCCAATCACGAGGTCCTGTGGCGAAAAAGTCACAAGTTATAGGCTTCGGAATGCAACACAGAAACTGAGTCCAATTTGAGACGTTGACGTACGGATGGAGCTAACTTGTTTCGACTGTCCCAAATATTGTTCCAACACTTCAAATCTGTTGAAACAATTGTAATGGAAGAGTTTGAGTCTAATTATGAGGTCCGGTTGCGAAAAAGTCACAAGTTATAGGCTTCGGAATGTAACACAGAAACTGAGTCCAATTTTAGACGTTGACGAACGGATGGAGCTAACTTGTTTCGACTGTTCCGAATCTTGTTCCAACACTTCAAATATGTTGAAACAATAGTAATGGAAGAGTATGACTCTTATTATGAGGTCCGGTTTCGAAAAAGTCACAAGTTATAGGCTTCGGAATGTAACACACAAACTTGGTCCAATTTCAGACGTTGACGAACGGATGGAGCTAATTTGTTTCGACTGTCCCGAATCTTGTTCCAACACTTCAAATGTTTTGAAACAATAGTAATGGAAGAATTCGAGTCTAAGTACGAGTTCCAGTTGCAAAAAAGTCACAAGTTACAGGGTTCGGAACGTAACACACAAACTGAGTCCAATTTGTGACGTTGGAGAACGGATGGAGGTAACTTGTTTTAACTGTCCCGAATCTTGTTTCAACACTTCAAATGTGTTGAAACAATTTTAACTGTCCCGAATCTTGTTTCAACACTTCAAACTGAGTCAAATTTTATGAAGCCATCCTTCACCAAACCCAGAGCGCCATGATTACTCATACTCAAAAGGACAACGAAATTGGCTTCTCCAAACTCAAGATTTTACGCATTCTCACTTCCGACGACTGGAAAGAATCATGGTCCGACAACAAATTTGTCTCCAGTCCCTCAGGCCAAGCTTTTCCCGACAATTATTGCGATTACATGCTCGCCTAGGAAAATGCCCTCCTCATCCAAAATTCAAAAAATTCCCATTCCTGGTTTATCCAATTTACCCAAGATTTTCCTTTCAAACATATCCCTAATTGGTTCTTTATGAATTGGTGGGTCCTATTTGGCTCCCTTTCATCAAGTTATAGGGTTCGGAACGTAACACACAAACTGAGTCCAATTTGAGACGTTGACGAACAGATGGAGCTAACTTGTTTCGACTGTCCCGAATCTTGTTCCAACACTTCAAATATGTTGAAACAATAGTAATGGAAGGGTATGACTCTAATTATGAGGTCCGGTTGCAAAAAAGTCACAAGTTATAGGCTTCGGAATGTAACACACAAACTGAGTCCAATTTGAGACGTTGACGAACGGATGGAGCTAACTTGTTTCGACTGTCCCGAATCTTGTTCCAACACTTCAAATGTGTTGAAACAATAGTAATAGAAGAGTTTGAGTCCAATCACGAGGTCCGGTTGCGAAAAAGTAACAAGTTATAGGCTTCGGAATGCAACACAGAAACTGAGTCCAATTTGAGACGTTGACGAACGGATGGAGCTAACTTGTTTCGACCGTCCCGAATCCTGTTCCAACACATCAAATGTATTGAAACAATAGTAATACAAGAGTTTGAGTCCAATTACGAGGTCCGGTTGTGAAAAAGTCACAAGTTATTGGCTTCGGAATGTAACACAATAACTGTGTCCAATTTGAGACGTTGACGCACGAATGTAGCTAACTTGTTTTGCCTGTCCCGAATCTTGTTCCAATACTACAAATGGGTTGAAACAATAATAATGGAAGAGTTTGAGTAAAATTACGAGGTCTGATTGCGAAAAAGTCACAAGTTATAGGCTTAGGAATGTAACACACAAACTGAGTCCAATTTGAGACGTTGACGCACGGATGGAGCTAACTTGTTTTGACTGTCCCAAATATTGTTCCAACACTTCAAATCTATTGAAAGAATAGTAATGGAAGAGTTTGGGTGTAATTGTGAGGTCCGGTTGCGAAAAAGTCACAAGTTATAGGCTTCGGAATGTAACACTCAAACTGAGTCCAATTTAAGATGTTGACGCACGAATGGAGCTAACTTGTTTCGACTGTCACGAATCTTGTTCCTCCACTTCAAATGTGTTGAAACAATAGTAATGGAAGAGTTTGAGTCCAATTACGAGGTCCGGTTGCGAAAAAGTCACAAGTTTTAGGCTTCGGAATGTAACACACAAACTGAGTCCAATTAAAGACATTGACGCACGGATGGAGCTAACTTGTTTCGACTGTCCCGAATCTTGTTCCAATACTTCAAATGTGGTGAAACAATAGTAATGGAAGAGTTTGAGTCCAATTACGAGGTCCGGTTGCGAAAAAGTCACAAGTTATAGGCTTCGGAATGTAACACACAAACTTAGTCCAATTAAAGACATTGACGCACTGAAGGAGCTAACTTGTTTCGACTGTCTCGAATCTTGTTCCAACATTTCAAATGTGTTGAAACAATAGTAATAGAAGAGTTTGAGTCCAATTACGAGGTCCGGTTGCGAAAAAGTCACAAATTTTAGGCTTCGGAATGTAACACACAAACTGAGTCCAATTTGAGACGTTGACGCACGGATGGAGCTAACTTGTTTCGACTGTCCCAAATATTGTTCCAACACTTCATATCTGTTGAAACAATAGTAATGGAAGAGTTTGAGTCTAATTAGGAGGTCCGGTAGCGAAAAAGTCACAAGTTATAGGCTTCGGAATGTAACACACAAACTGAGTCCAATTTGAGACGTTGACGAACGGATGGAGCTAACTTGTTTCGACTGTCCCGAATCTTGTTCCAACACTTGAAATGTGTTGAAACAATAGTAATGGAAGAATTCGAGTCTAATTACGAGGTCCAGTTGCGAAAAAGTCACAAGTTATAGGGTTCGGAACGTAACACACAAACTGAGTCCAATTTGAGACGTTGACGAACAGATGGAGCTAACTTGTTTCGACTGTCCCGAATCTTGTTCCAACACTTCAAATATGTTGAAACAATAGTAATGGAAGAGTATGACTCTAATTATGAGGTCCGGTTGCAAAAAAGTCACAAGTTATAGGCTTCGGAATGTAACACACAAACTGAGTCCAATTTGAGACGTTGACGAACGGATGGAGCTAACTTGTTTCGACTGTCCCGAATCTTGTTCCAACACTTCAAATGTGTTGAAACAATAGTAATGGAAGAATTCGAGTCTAATTACGAGGTCCAGTTGCGAAAAAGTCACAAGTTATAGGGTTCGGAACGTAACACACAAACTGAGTCCAATTTGAGACGTTGACGAACGGATGGAGCTAACTTGTTCGACTGTCCCGAATCTTGTTTCAACACTTCAAATGTGTTGAAACAATAGTAATAGAAGAGTTTGAGTCCAATCACGAGGTCCGGTTGCGAAAAAGTCACAAGTTATAGGCTTCGGAATGCAACACAGAAACTGAGTCCAATTTGAGACGTTGACGAACGGATGGAGCTAACTTGTTTCGACCGTCCCGAATCCTGTTCCAACACATCAAATGTATTGAAACAATAGTAATACAAGAGTTTGAGTCCAATTACGAGGTCCGGTTGTGAAAAAGTCACAAGTTATTGGCTTCGGAATGTAACACAATAACTGTGTCCAATTTGAGACATTGACGCACGAATGTAGCTAACTTGTTTTGCCTGTCCCGAATCTTGTTCCAATACTACAAATGGGTTGAAACAATAATAATGGAAGAGTTTGAGTAAAATTACGAGGTCTGATTGCGAAAAAGTCACAAGTTATAGGCTTAATAATGTAACACACAAACTGAGTCCAATTTGAGACGTTGACGCACGGATGGAGCTAACTTGTTTTGACTGTCCCAAATATTGTTCCAACACTTCAAATCTATTGAAACAATAGTAATGGAAGAGTTTGGGTGTAATTGTGAGGTCCGGTTGCGAAAAAGTCACAAGTTATAGGCTTCGGAATGTAACACTCAAACTGAGTCCAATTTAAGATGTTTACGCACGAATGGAGCTAACTTGTTTCGACTGTCACGAATCTTGTTCCACCACTTCAAATGTGTTGAAACAATAGTAATGGAAGAGTTTGAGTCCAATTACGAGGTCCGGTTGCGAAAAAGTCACAAGTTATAGGCTTCGGAATGTAACACACAAACTGAGTCCAATTAAAGACATTGTTGCACGGATGGAGCTAACTTGTTTCGACTGTCCCGAATCTTGTTCCAATACTTCAAATGTGGTGAAACAATAGTAATCGAAGAGTTTGAGTCCAATTACGAGGTCCGGTTGCGAAAAAGTCACAAGTTATAGGCTTCGGAATGTAACACACAAACTTAGTCCAATTAAAGACATTGACGCACTGATGGAGCTAACTTCTTTCGACTGTCTCGAATCTTGTTCCAACATTTCAAATGTGTTGAAACAATAGTAATAGAAGAGTTTGAGTCCAATTACGAGGCCCGGTTGCGAAAAAGTCACAAGTTTTAGGCTTCGGAATGTAACACACAAACTGAGTCCAATTTGAGACGTTGATGCACGGATGGAGCTAACTTGTTTCGACTGTCCCAAATATTGTTCCAACACTTCATATCTGTTGAAACAATAGTAATGGAAGAGTTTGAGTCTAATTATGAGGTCCGGTAGCGAAAAAGTCACAAGTTATAGGCTTCGGAATGTAACACACAAACTGAGTCCAATTTGAGACGTTGACGAACGGATGGAGCTAACTTGTTTCGACTGTCCCGAATCTTGTTCCAACACTTCAAATGTGTTGAAACAATAGTAATGGAAGAATTCGAGTCTAATTACGAGGTCCAGTTGCGAAAAAGTCACAAGTTATAGGGTTCGGAACGTAACACACAATCTGAGTCCAATTTGAGACGTTGACGAACAGATGGAGCTAACTTGTTTCGACTGTCCCGAATCTTGTTCCAACACTTCAAATATGTTGAAACAATAGTAATGGAAGAGTATGAGTCTAATTATGAGGTCCGGTTGCAAAAAAGTCACAAGTTATAGGCTTCGGAATGTAACACACAAACTGAGTCCAATTTGAGACGTTGACGAACGGATGGAGCTAACTTGTTTCGACTGTCCCGAATCTTGTTCCAACACTTCAAATGTGTTGAAACAATAGTAATAGAAGAGTTTGAGTCCAATCACGAGGTCCGGTTGCGAAAAAGTAACAAGTTATAGGCTTCGGAATGCAACACAGAAACTGAGTCCAATTTGAGACGTTGACGAACGGATGGAGCTAACTTGTTTCGACCGTCCCGAATCCTGTTCCAACACATCAAATGTATTGAAACAATAGTAATACAAGAGTTTGAGTCCAATTACGAGGTCCGGTTGTGAAAAAGTCACAAGTTATTGGCTTCGGAATGTAACACAATAACTGTGTCCAATTTGAGACGTTGACGCACGAATGTAGCTAACTTGTTTTGCCTGTCCCGAATCTTGTTCCAATACTACAAATGGGTTGAAACAATAATAATGGAAGAGTTTGAGTAAAATTACGAGGTCTGATTGCGAAAAAGTCACAAGTTATAGGCTTAGGAATGTAACACACAAACTGAGTCCAATTTGAGACGTTGACGCACGGATGGAGCTAACTTTCTTTGACTGTCCCAAATATTGTTCCAACACTTCAAATCTATTGAAACAATAGTAATGGAAGAGTTTGGGTGTAATTGTGAGGTCCGGTTGCGAAAAAGTCACAAGTTATAGGCTTCGGAATGTAACACTCAAACTGAGTCCAATTTAAGATGTTGACGCACGAATGGAGCTAACTTGTTTCGACTGTCACGAATCTTGTTCCACCACTTCAAATGTGTTGAAACAATAGTAATGGAAGAGTTTGAGTCCAATTACGAGGTCCGGTTGCGAAAAAGTCACAAGTTTTAGGCTTCGGAATGTAACACACAAACTGAGTCCAATTAAAGACATTGACGCACGGATGGAGCTAACTTGTTTCGACTGTCACGAATCTTGTTCCACCACTTCAAATGTGTTGAAACAATAGTAATGGAAGAGTTTGAGTCCAATTACGAGGTCCGGTTGCGAAAAAGTCACAAGTTTTAGACTTCGGAATGTAACACCCAAACTGAGTCCAATTTGAGACGTTGACGCACGGATGGAGCTAACTTGTTTCGACTGTCCCAAATATTGTTCCAACACTTCATATCTGTTGAAACAATAGTAATGGAAGAGTTTGAGTCTAATTATGAGGTCCGGTAGCGAAAAAGTCACAAGTTATAGGCTTCGGAATGTAACACCCAAACTGAGTCCAATTTGAGACGTTGACGAACGGATGGAGCTAACTTGTTTCGACTGTCCCGAATCTTGTTCCAACACTTCAAATGTGTTGAAACAATAGTAATGGAAGAATTCGAGTCTAATTACGAGGTCCAGTTGCGAAAAAGTCACAAGTTATAGGGTTCGGAACGTAACAAACAAACTGAGTCCAATTTGAGACGTTGACGAACAGATGGAGCTAACTTGTTTCGACTGTCCCGAATCTTGTTCCAACACTTCAAATATGTTGAAACAATAGTAATGGAAGAGTATGACTCTAATTATGAGGTCCGGTTGCAAAAAAGTCACAAGTTATAGGCTTCGGAATGTAACACACAAACTGAGTCCAATTTCAGACGTTGACGAACGGATGGAGCTAACTTGTTTCGACTGTCCCGAATCTTGTTCCAACACTTCAAATGTGTTGAAACAATAGTAATGGAAGAATTCGAGTCTAATTACGAGGTCCAGTTGCGAAAAAGTCACAAGTTATAGGGTTCGGAACGTAACACACAAACTGAGTCCAATTTGAGACGACGAACGGATGGAGCTAACTTGTTCGACTGTCCCGAATCTTGTTTCAACACTTCAAATGTGTTGAAACAATAGTAATAGAAGAGTTTGAGTCCAATCACGAGGTCCGGTTGCGAAAAAGTAACAAGTTATAGGCTTCGGAATGCAACACAGAAACTGAGTCCAATTTGAGACGTTGACGTACGGATGGAGCTAACTTGTTTCGACCGTCCCGAATCCTGTTCCAACACATCAAATGTATTGAAACAATAGTAATACAAGAGTTTGAGTCCAATTACGAGGTCCGGTTGTGAAAAGGTCACAAGTTATTGGCTTCGGAATGTAACACAATAACTGTGTCCAATTTGAGACGTTGACGCACGAATGTAGCTAACTTGTTTTGCCTGTCCCGAATCTTGTTCCAATACTACAAATGGGTTGAAACAATAATAGTGGAAGAGTTTGAGTAAAATTACGAGGTCTGATTGCGAAAAAGTCACAAGTTATAGGCTTAGGAATGTAACACACAAACTGAGTCCAATTTGAGACGTTGACGCACGGATGGAGCTAACTTGTTTTGACTGTCCCAAATATTGTTCCAACACTTCAAATCTATTGAAACAATAGTAATGGAAGAGTTTGGGTGGAATTGTGAGGTCCGGTTGCGAAAAAGTCACAAGTTATAGGCTTCGGAATGTAACACTCAAACTGAGTCCAATTTGAGACGTTGACGCACGAATGGAGCTAACTTGTTTCGACTGTCACGAATCTTGTTCCACCACTTCAAATGTGTTGAAACAATAGTAATGCAAGAGTTTGAGTCCAATTACGAGGTCCGGTTGCGAAAAAGTCACAAGTTATAGGCTTCGGAATGTAACACACAAACTGAGTCCAATTAAAGACATTGACGCACGGATGGAGCTAACTTGTTTCGACTGTCCCGAATCTTGTTCCAACACTTCAAATGTGGTGAAACAATAGTAATGGAAGAGTTTGAGTCCAATTACGAGGTCCGGTTGCGAAAAAGTCACAAGTTATAAGCTTCGGAATGTAACACACAAACTTAGTCCAATTAAAGACATTGACGCACTGATGGAGCTAACTTGTTTCGACTGTCTCGAATCTTGTTCCAACACTTCAAATGTGTTGAAACAATAGTAATAGAAGAGTTTGAGTCCAATTACGAGGTCCGGTTGCGAAAAAGTCACAAGTTTTAGGCTTCGGAATGTAACAACAAACTGAGTCCAATTCGAGACGTTGACGCACGGATGGAGCTAACTTGTTTCGACTGTCCCAAATATTGTTCCAACACTTCATATCTGTTGAAACAATAGTAATGGAAGAGTTTGAGTCTAATTATGAGGTCCGGTAGCGAAAAAGTCACAAGTTATAGGATTCGGAATGTAACACACAAACTGAGTCCAATTTGTGACGTTGACGAACGGATGGAGCTAACTTGTTTCGACTGTCCCGAATCTTGTTCCAACACTTCAAATGTGTTGAAACAATAGTAATGGAAGAATTCGAGTCTAATTACGAGGTCCAGTTGCGAAAAAGTCACAAGTTATAGGGTTCGGAACGTAACACACAAACTGAGTCCAATTTGAGACGTTGACGAACGGATGGAGCTAACTTGTTTCGACTGTCCCGAATGTTGTTCCAACACTTCAAATGTGTTGAAACAATAGTAATGGAAGAATTCGAGTCTAATTACGAGGTCCAGTGGCGAAAAAGTCACAAGTTATAGGGTTCGGAACGTAACACACAAACTGAGTCCAATTTGAGACGTTGACGAACGGATGGAGCTAACTTGTTTCGACTATCCCGAATCTTGTTCCAACACTTCAAATATGTTGAAACAATAGTAATGGAAGAGTATGAGTCTAATTATGAGGTCCGGTTGCAAAAAAGTCACAAGTTATAGGCTTCGGAATGTAACACACAAACTTAGTCCAATTAAAGACATTGACGCACTGATGGAGCTAACTTGTTTCGACTGTCCCAAATATTATTCCAACACTTCATATCTGTTGAAACAATAGTAATGGAAGAGTTTGAGTCTAATTATGAGGTCCGGTAGCGAAAAAGTCACAAGTTATAGGCTTCGGAATGTAACACACAAACTGAGTCCAATTTGAGACGTTGACGAACGGATGGAGCTAACTTGTTTCGACCGTCCCGAATCCTGTTCCAACACATCAAATTTATTGAAACAATAGTAATACAAGAGTTTGAGTCCAATTATGAGGTCCGGTTGTGAAAAAGTCACAAGTTATTGGCTTCGGAATGTAACACAATAACTGTGTCCAATTTGAGACGTTGACGCACGAATGTAGCTAACTTGTTTTGCCTGTCCCGAATCTTGTTCCAATACTACAAATGGGTTGAAACAATAATAATGGAAGAGTTTGAGTAAAATTACGAGGTCTGATTGCGAAAAAGTCACAAGTTATAGGCTTAGGAATGTAACACACAAACTGAGTCCAATTTGAGACGTTGACGCACGGATGGAGCTAACTTGTTTTGACTGTCCCAAATATTGTTCCAACACTTCAAATCTATTGAAACAATAGTAATGGAAGAGTTTGGGTGTAATTGTGAGGTCCGGTTGCGAAAAAGTCACAAGTTATAGGCTTCGGAATGTAACACTCAAACTGAGTCCAATTTAAGATGTTGACGCACGAATAGAGCTAACTTGTTTCGACTGTCACGAATCTTGTTCCACCACTTCAAATGTGTTGAAACAATAGTAATGGAAGAGTTTGAGTCCAATTACGAGGTCCGGTTGCGAAAAAGTCACAAGTTTTAGGCTTCGGAATGTAACACACAAACTGAGTCCAATTAAAGACATTGACGCACGGATGGAGCTAACTTGTTTCGACTGTCCCGAATCTTGTTCCAATACTTCAAATGTGGTGAAACAATAGTAATGGAAGAGTTTGAGTCCAATTACGAGGTCCGGTTGCGAAAAAGTCACAAGTTATAGGCTTCGGAATGTAACACACAAACTTAGTCCAATTAAAGACATTGACGCACTGATGGAGCTAACTTCTTTCGACTGTCTCGAATCTTGTTCCAACATTTCAAATGTGTTGAAACAATAGTAATAGAAGAGTTTGAGTCCAATTACGAGGTCCGGTTGCGAAAAAGTCACAAGTTTTAGGCTTCGGAATGTAACACACAAACTGAGTCCAATTTGAGACGTTGACGCACGGATGGAGCTAACTTGTTTCGACTGTCCCCAATATTGTTCCAACACTTCATATCTGTTGAAACAATAGTAATGGAAGAGTTTGAGTCTAATTATGAGGTCCGGTAGCGAAAAAGTCACAAGTTATAGGCTTCGGAATGTAACACACAAACTGAGTCCAATTTGAGACGTTGACGAACGGATGGAGCTAACTTGTTTCGACTGTCCCGAATCTTGTTCCAACACTTCAAATGTGTTGAAACAATAGTAATGGAAGAATTCGAGTCTAATTACGAGGTCCAGTTGCGAAAAAGTCACAAGTTATAAGGTTCGGAACGTAACACACAAACTGAGTCCAATTTGAGACGTTGAGGAACAGATGGAGCTAACTTGTTTCGACTGTCTCGAATCTTGTTCCAACATTTCAAATGTGTTGAAACAATAGTAATAGAAGAGTTTGAGTCCAATTACGAGGTCCGGTTGCGAAAAAGTCACAAGTTTTAGGCTTCGGAATGTAACACACAAACTGAGTCCAATTTGAGACGTTGACGCACGGATGGAGCTAACTTGTTTCGACTGTCCCCAATATTGTTCCAACACTTCATATCTGTTGAAACAATAGTAATGGAAGAGTTTGAGTCTAATTATGAGGTCCGGTAGCGAAAAAGTCACAAGTTATAGGCTTCGGAATGTAACACACAAACTGAGTCCAATTTGAGACGTTGACGAACAGATGGAGCTAACTTGTTTCGACTGTCTCGAATCTTGTTCCAACATTTCAAATGTGTTGAAACAATAGTAATAGAAGAGTTTGAGTCCAATTACGAGGTCCGGTTGCGAAAAAGTCACAAGTTTTAGGCTTCGGAATGTAACACACAAACTGAGTCCAATTTGAGACGTTGACGCACGGATGGAGCTAACTTGTTTCGACTGTCCCCAATATTGTTCCAACACTTCATATCTGTTGAAACAATAGTAATGGAAGAGTTTGAGTCTAATTATGAGGTCCGGTAGCGAAAAAGTCACAAGTTATAGGCTTCGGAATGTAACACACAAACTGAGTCCAATTTGAGACGTTGACGAACGGATGGAGCTAACTTGTTTCGACTGTCCCGAATCTTGTTCCAACACTTCAAATGTGTTGAAACAATAGTAATGGAAGAATTCGAGTCTAATTACGAGGGCCGGTTGCGAAAAAGTCACAAGTTATAGGCTTCGGAATGTAACACACAAACTGAGTCCAATTTGAGACGTTGACGAACGGATGGAGCTAACTTGTTTCGACTGTCTCGAATCTTGTTCCAACATTTCAAATGTGTTGAAACAATAGTAATAGAAGAGTTTGAGTCCAATTACGAGGTCCGGTTGCGAAAAAGTCACAAGTTTTAGGCTTCGGAATGTAACACACAAACTGAGTCCAATTTGAGACGTTGACGCACGGATGGAGCTAACTTGTTTCGACTGTCCCCAATATTGTTCCAACACTTCATATCTGTTGAAACAATAGTAATGGAAGAGTTTGAGTCTAATTATGAGGTCCGGTAGCGAAAAAGTCACAAGTTATAGGCTTCGGAATGTAACACACAAACTGAGTCCAATTTGAGACGTTGACGAACGGATGGAGCTAACTTGTTTCGACTGTCCCGAATCTTGTTCCAACACTTCAAATGTGTTGAAACAATAGTAATGGAAGAATTCGAGTCTAATTACGAGGTCCAGTTGCGAAAAAGTCACAAGTTATAGGGTTCGGAACGTAACACACAAACTGAGTCCAATTTGAGACGTTGACGCACGGATGGAGCTAACTTGTTTCGAATGTCCCAAATCTTGTTCCAACACTTTAAATCTGTTGAAATAATAGTAATGGAAGAGTTTGAGTCCAATTACGAGGTCTGGTTACGAAAAAGTAACAAGTTATAGGCTTCAGAATGTAACACACAAACTGAGTCCAATTTGAGACGTTGACGCACGGATGGAGCTAACTTGTTTCGACTGTCCTGAATCTGGTTCCAACACTTCAAATGTGTTGAAACAATAGTAATGGAAGATTTCGAGTCAAATTACGAGGTCTGGTTGCGAAAAAGTCACAAGTTATAGGCTTCAGAATGTAACACACAAACTGAGTCCAATTTGAGACGTTGACGCACGGATGGACCTAACTTGTTTTGACTGTCCCGAATCTTGTTCCGACACTTCAAATGTGTTAAAAACAATAATAATGGAAGAATTTGAGTCTAATTATGAGGTCCGGTTGCGAAAAAGTCACAAGTTATCGGCTTCGGAATGTAACACACAAACTGAGTCCAATTTGAGTCATTGTCGCACGGATGGAGCTAACTTGTTTCGACTGTCCCGAATCTTGTTCAAACACTTCAAATGTGTTGAAACAATAGTAATGGAAGAATTCGAGTATAATTACGAGGTCCAGTTGCGAAAAAGTCACAAGTTATAGGCTTCAGAATGTAACACACAAACTGAGTCCAATTTGAGACGTTGACGCACGGATGGAGCTAACTTGTTTCAACTGTCCCAAATCTTGTTCCAACACTTCAAATCTGTTGAAACAATAGTAATGGAAGGGTCTGAGTCAAATTACGGGGTCGGGTTGCGAAAAAGTCCCAAGTTATAGGCTTCGGAATGTAACACACAAACTGAGTCCAATTTGAGACGTTGACGCACGGATGGAGCTAACTTGTTTCGATTGTCCCGAATCTTGTTCCAACACTTCAAATGTGTTGAAACAATAGTAATGGAAGAATTCGAGTCTAATTACGAGGTCCGGTTGCGAAAAAGTCACAAGTTATAGGCTTCGGAATGTAACACACAAACTGAGTCCAATTTGAGACGTTGACGCACGGATGGAGCTAACTTGTTTTGACTGTCCCAAATCTTGTTCCAACACTTTAAATCTGTTGAAACAATAGTAATGGAAGAATTCGAGTCTAATTACGAGGGCCGGTTGCGAAAAAGTCACAAGTTATAGGCTTCGGAATGTAACACACAAACTGAGTCCAATTTGAGACGTTGACGCACGGATGGAGCTAACTTGTTTCGATTGTCCCGAATCTTGTTCCAACACTTCAAATGTGTTGAAACAATAGTAATGGAAGAATTCGAGTCTAATTACGAGGGCCGGTTGCGAAAAAGTCACAAGTTATAGGCTTCGGAATGTAACACACAAACTGAGTCCAATTTGAGACGTTGACGCACGGATGGAGCTAACTTGTTTCGATTGTCCCGAATCTTGTTCCAACACTTCAAATGTGTTGAAACAATAATAATGGAAGAATTTGAGTCTAATTATGAGGTCCGGTTGTGAAAAAGTCACAAGTTATCGGCTTCAGAATGTAACACACAAACTGAGTCCAATTTGAGTTGTTGACGCACGGATGGAGCTAACTTGTTTCAACTGTCCCGAATCTTGTTCCAACACTCTAAATGTGTTGCAACAATAGCAATGGAAGAATTCGAGTCTAATTACGAGGGCCGGTTGCGAAAAAGTCACAAGTTATAGGCTTCGGAATGTAACACACAAACTGAGTCCAATTTGAGACGTTGATGCACGGATGGAGCTAACTTGTTTCGAATGTCCCAAATCTTGTTCCAACACTTTAAATCTGTTGAAATAATAGTAATGGAAGAGTTTGAGTCCAATTACGAGGTCTGGTTGCGAAAAAGTAACAAGTTATAGGCTTCAGAATGTAACACACAAACTGAGTCCAATTTGAGACGTTGACGCACGGATGGAGCTAACTTGTTTCGACTGTCCTGAATCTGGTTCCAACACTTCAAATGTGTTGAAACAATAGTAATGGAAGATTTCGAGTCAAATTACGAGGTCTGGTTGCGAAAAAGTCACAAGTTATAGGCTTCAGAATGTAACACACAAACTGAGTCCAATTTGAGACGTTGACGCACGGATGGACCTAACTTGTTTTGACTGTCCCGAATCTTGTTCCGACACTTCAAATGTGTTAAAAACAATAATAATGGAAGAATTTGAGCCTAATTATGAGGTCCGGTTGCGAAAAAGTCACAAGTTATCGGCTTCGGAATGTAACACACAAACTGAGTCCAATTTGAGTCATTGACGCACGGATGGAGCTAACTTGTTTCGACTGTCCCGAATCTTGTTCAAACACTTCAAATGTGTTGAAACAATAGTAATGGAAGAATTCGAGTATAATTACGAGGTCCGGTTGCGAAAAAGTCACAAGTTATAGGCTTCAGAATGTAACACACAAACTGAGTCCAATTTGAGACGTTGACGCACGGATGGAGCTAACTTGTTTCAACTGTCCCAAATCTTGTTCCAACACTTCAAATCTGTTGAAACAATAGTAATGGAAGGGTCTGAGTCAAATTACGGGGTCGGGTTGCGAAAAAGTCCCAAGTTATAGGCTTCGGAATGTAACACACAAACTGAGTCCAATTTGAGACGTTGACGCACGGATGGAGCTAACTTGTTTCGATTGTCCCGAATCTTGTTCCAACACTTCAAATGTGTTGAAACAATAGTAATGGAAGAATTCGAGTCTAATTACGAGGTCCGGTTGCGAAAAAGTCACAAGTTATAGGCTTCGGAATGTAACACACAAACTGAGTCCAATTTGAGACGTTGACGCACGGATGGAGCTAACTTGTTTTGACTGTCCCAAATCTTGTTCCAACACTTTAAATCTGTTGAAACAATAGTAATGGAAGAATTCGAGTCTAATTACGAGGGCCGGTTGCGAAAAAGTCACAAGTTATAGGCTTCGGAATGTAACACACAAACTGAGTCCAATTTGAGACGTTGACGCACGGATGGAGCTAACTTGTTTCGATTGTCCCGAATCTTGTTCCAACACTTCAAATGTGTTGAAACAATAGTAATGGAAGAATTTGAGTCTAATTACGAGGGCCGGTTGCGAAAAAGTCACAAGTTATAGGCTTCGGAATGTAACACACAAACTGAGTCCAATTTGAGACGTTGACGCACGGATGGAGCTAACTTGTTTCGATTGTCCCGAATCTTGTTCCAACACTTCAAATGTGTTGAAACAATAATAATGGAAGAATTTGAGTCTAATTATGAGGTCCGGTTGTGAAAAAGTCACAAGTTATCGGCTTCAGAATGTAACACACAAACTGAGTCCAATTTGAGTTGTTGACGCACGGATGGAGCTAACTTGTTTCAACTGTCCCGAATCTTGTTCCAACACTCTAAATGTGTTGCAACAATAGCAATGGAAGAATTCGAGTCTAATTACGAGGGCCGGTTGCGAAAAAGTCACAAGTTATAGGCTTCGGAATGTAACACACAAACTGAGTCCAATTTGAGACGTTGATGCACGGATGGAGCTAACTTGTTTCGAATGTCCCAAATCTTGTTCCAACACTTTAAATCTGTTGAAATAATAGTAATGGAAGAGTTTGAGTCCAATTACGAGGTCTGGTTGCGAAAAAGTAACAAGTTATAGGCTTCAGAATGTAACACACAAACTGAGTCCAATTTGAGACGTTGACGCACGGATGGAGCTAACTTGTTTCGACTGTCCTGAATCTGGTTCCAACACTTCAAATGTGTTGAAACAATAGCAATGGAAGATCTCGAGTCAAATTACGAGGTCTGGTTGCGAAAAAGTCACAAGTTATAGGCTTCAGAATGTAACACACAAACTGAGTCCAATTTGAGACGTTGACGCACGGATGGACCTAACTTGTTTTGACTGTCCCGAATCTTGTTCCGACACTTCAAATGTGTTAAAAACAATAATAATGGAAGAATTTGAGTCTAATTATGAGGTCCGGTTGCGAAAAAGTCACAAGTTATCGGCTTCGGAATGTAACACACAAACTGAGTCCAATTTGAGTCATTGACGCACGGATGGAGCTAACTTGTTTCGACTGTCCCGAATCTTGTTCAAACACTTCAAATGTGTTGAAACAATAGTAATGGAAGAATTCGAGTATAATTACGAGGTCCGGTTGCGAAAAAGTCACAAGTTATAGGCTTCAGAATGTAACACACAAACTGAGTCCAATTTGAGACGTTGACGCACGGATGGAGCTAACTTGTTTCAACTGTCCCAAATCTTGTTCCAACACTTCAAATCTGTTGAAACAATAGTAATGGAAGGGTCTGAGTCAAATTACGGGGTCGGGTTGCGAAAAAGTCCCAAGTTATAGGCTTCGGAATGTAACACACAAACTGAGTCCAATTTGAGACGTTGACGCACGGATGGAGCTAACTTGTTTCGATTGTCCCGAATCTTGTTCCAACACTTCAAATGTGTTGAAACAATAGTAATGGAAGAATTCGAGTCTAATTACGAGGTCCGGTTGCGAAAAAGTCACAAGTTATAGGCTTCGGAATGTAACACACAAACTGAGTCCAATTTGAGACGTTGACGCACGGATGGAGCTAACTTGTTTTGACTGTCCCAAATCTTGTTCCAACACTTTAAATCTGTTGAAACAATAGTAATGGAAGAATTCGAGTCTAATTACGAGGGCCGGTTGCGAAAAAGTCACAAGTTATAGGCTTCGGAATGTAACACACAAACTGAGTCCAATTTGAGACGTTGACGCACGGATGGAGCTAACTTGTTTCGATTGTCCCGAATCTTGTTCCAACACTTCAAATGTGTTGAAACAATAGTAATGGAAGAATTTGAGTCTAATTACGAGGGCCGGTTGCGAAAAAGTCACAAGTTATAGGCTTCGGAATGTAACACACAAACTGAGTCCAATTTGAGACGTTGACGCACGGATGGAGCTAACTTGTTTCGATTGTCCCGAATCTTGTTCCAACACTTCAAATGTGTTGAAACAATAATAATGGAAGAATTTGAGTCTAATTATGAGGTCCGGTTGTGAAAAAGTCACAAGTTATCGGCTTCAGAATGTAACACACAAACTGAGTCCAATTTGAGTTGTTGACGCACGGATGGAGCTAACTTGTTTCAACTGTCCCGAATCTTGTTCCAACACTCTAAATGTGTTGCAACAATAGCAATGGAAGAATTCGAGTCTAATTACGAGGGCCGGTTGCGAAAAAGTCACAAGTTATAGGCTTCGGAATGTAACACACAAACTGAGTCCAATTTGAGACGTTGATGCACGGATGGAGCTAACTTGTTTCGAATGTCCCAAATCTTGTTCCAACACTTTAAATCTGTTGAAATAATAGTAATGGAAGAGTTTGAGTCCAATTACGAGGTCTGGTTGCGAAAAAGTAACAAGTTATAGGCTTCAGAATGTAACACACAAACTGAGTCCAATTTGAGACGTTGACGCACGGATGGAGCTAACTTGTTTCGACTGTCCTGAATCTGGTTCCAACACTTCAAATGTGTTGAAACAATAGCAATGGAAGATCTCGAGTCAAATTACGAGGTCTGGTTGCGAAAAAGTCACAAGTTATAGGCTTCAGAATGTAACACACAAACTGAGTCCAATTTGAGACGTTGACGCACGGATGGACCTAACTTGTTTTGACTGTCCCGAATCTTGTTCCGACACTTCAAATGTGTTAAAAACAATAATAATGGAAGAATTTGAGTCTAATTATGAGGTCCGGTTGCGAAAAAGTCACAAGTTATCGGCTTCGGAATGTAACACACAAACTGAGTCCAATTTGAGTCATTGACGCACGGATGGAGCTAACTTGTTTCGACTGTCCCGAATCTTGTTCAAACACTTCAAATGTGTTGAAACAATAGTAATGGAAGAATTCGAGTATAATTACGAGGTCCGGTTGCGAAAAAGTCACAAGTTATAGGCTTCAGAATGTAACACACAAACTGAGTCCAATTTGAGACGTTGACGCACGGATGGAGCTAACTTGTTTCAACTGTCCCAAATCTTGTTCAAACACTTCAAATCTGTTGAAACAATAGTAATGGAAGGGTCTGAGTCAAATTACGGGGTCGGGTTGCGAAAAAGTCCCAAGTTATAGGCTTCGGAATGTAACACACAAACTGAGTCCAATTTGAGACGTTGACGCACGGATGGAGCTAACTTGTTTCGATTGTCCCGAATCTTGTTCCAACACTTCAAATGTGTTCAAACAATAGTAATGGAAGAATTCGAGTCTAATTACGAGGTCCGGTTGCGAAAAAGTCACAAGTTATAGGCTTCGGAATGTAACACACAAACTGAGTCCAATTTGAGACGTTGACGCACGGATGGAGCTAACTTGTTTTGACTGTCCCAAATCTTGTTCCAACACTTTAAATCTGTTGAAACAATAGTAATGGAAGAATTCGAGTCTAATTACGAGGGCCGGTTGCGAAAAAGTCACAAGTTATAGGCTTCGGAATGTAACACACAAACTGAGTCCAATTTGAGACGTTGATGCACGGATGGAGCTAACTTGTTTCGAATGTCCCAAATCTTGTTCCAACACTTTAAATCTGTTGAAATAATAGTAATGGAAGAGTTTGAGTCCAATTACGAGGTCTGGTTGCGAAAAAGTAACAAGTTATAGGCTTCAGAATGTAACACACAAACTGAGTCCAATTTGAGACGTTGACGCACGGATGGAGCTAACTTGTTTCGACTGTCCTGAATCTGGTTCCAACACTTCAAATGTGTTGAAACAATAGCAATGGAAGATCTCGAGTCAAATTACGAGGTCTGGTTGCGAAAAAGTCACAAGTTATAGGCTTCAGAATGTAACACACAAACTGAGTCCAATTTGAGACGTTGACGCACGGATGGACCTAACTTGTTTTGACTGTCCCGAATCTTGTTCCGACACTTCAAATGTGTTAAAAACAATAATAATGGAAGAATTTGAGTCTAATTATGAGGTCCGGTTGCGAAAAAGTCACAAGTTATCGGCTTCGGAATGTAACACACAAACTGAGTCCAATTTGAGTCATTGACGCACGGATGGAGCTAACCTGTTTCGACTGTCCCGAATCTCGTTCAAACACTTCAAATGTGTTGAAACAATAGTAATGGAAGAATTCGAGTATAATTACGAGGTCCGGTTGCGAAAAAGTCACAAGTTATAGGCTTCGGAATGTAACACACAAACTGAGTCCAATTTGAGACGTTGACGCACGGATGGAGCTAACTTGTTTCGATTGTCCCGAATCTTGTTCCAACACTTCAAATGTGTTGAAACAATAGTAATGGAAGAATTCGAGTCTAATTACGAGGTCCGGTTGCGAAAAAGTCACAAGTTATAGGCTTCGGAATGTAACACACAAACTGAGTCCAATTTGAGACGTTGACGCACGGATGGGGCTAACTTGTTTTGACTGTCCCAAATCTTGTTCCAACACTTTAAATCTGTTGAAACAATAGTAATGGAAGAATTCGAGTCTAATTACGAGGGCCGGTTGCGAAAAAGTCACAAGTTATAGGCTTCGGAATGTAACACACAAACTGAGTCCAATTTGAGACGTTGATGCACGGATGGAGCTAACTTGTTTCGAATGTCCCAAATCTTGTTCCAACACTTTAAATCTGTTGAAATAATAGTAATGGAAGAGTTTGAGTCCAATTACGAGGTCTGGTTGCGAAAAAGTAACAAGTTATAGGCTTCAGAATGTAACACACAAACTGAGTCCAATTTGAGACGTTGACGCACGGATGGAGCTAACTTGTTTCGACTGTCCTGAATCTGGTTCCAACACTTCAAATGTGTTGAAACAATAGCAATGGAAGATCTCGAGTCAAATTACGAGGTCTGGTTGCGAAAAAGTCACAAGTTATAGGCTTCAGAATGTAACACACAAACTGAGTCCAATTTGAGACGTTGACGCACGGATGGACCTAACTTGTTTTGACTGTCCCGAATCTTGTTCCGACACTTCAAATGTGTTAAAAACAATAATAATGGAAGAATTTGAGTCTAATTATGAGGTCCGGTTGCGAAAAAGTCACAAGTTATCGGCTTCGGAATGTAACACACAAACTGAGTCCAATTTGAGTCATTGACGCACGGATGGAGCTAACTTGTTTCGACTGTCCCGAATCTCGTTCAAACACTTCAAATGTGTTGAAACAATAGTAATGGAAGAATTCGAGTATAATTACGAGGTCCGGTTGCGAAAAAGTCACAAGTTATAGGCTTCGGAATGTAACACACAAACTGAGTCCAATTTGAGACGTTGACGCACGGATGGAGCTAACTTGTTTCGATTGTCCCGAATCTTGTTCCAACACTTCAAATGTGTTGAAACAATAGTAATGGAAGAATTTGAGTCTAATTACGAGGGCCGGTTGCGAAAAAGTCACAAGTTATAGGCTTCGGAATGTAACACACAAACTGAGTCCAATTTGAGACGTTGACGCACGGATGGAGCTAACTTGTTTCGATTGTCCCGAATCTTGTTCCAACACTTCAAATGTGTTGAAACAATAATAATGGAAGAATTTGAGTCTAATTATGAGGTCCGGTTGTGAAAAAGTCACAAGTTATCGGCTTCAGAATGTAACACACAAACTGAGTCCAATTTGAGTTGTTGACGCACGGATGGAGCTAACTTGTTTCAACTGTCCCGAATCTTGTTCCAACACTCTAAATGTGTTGCAACAATAGCAATGGAAGAATTCGAGTCTAATTACGAGGGCCGGTTGCGAAAAAGTCACAAGTTATAGGCTTCGGAATGTAACACACAAACTGAGTCCAATTTGAGACGTTGATGCACGGATGGAGCTAACTTGTTTCGAATGTCCCAAATCTTGTTCCAACACTTTAAATCTGTTGAAATAATAGTAATGGAAGAGTTTGAGTCCAATTACGAGGTCTGGTTGCGAAAAAGTAACAAGTTATAGGCTTCAGAATGTAACACACAAACTGAGTCCAATTTGAGACGTTGACGCACGGATGGAGCTAACTTGTTTCAACTGTCCCAAATCTTGTTCAAACACTTCAAATCTGTTGAAACAATAGTAATGGAAGGGTCTGAGTCAAATTACGGGGTCGGGTTGCGAAAAAGTCCCAAGTTATAGGCTTCGGAATGTAACACACAAACTGAGTCCAATTTGAGACGTTGACGCACGGATGGAGCTAACTTGTTTCGATTGTCCCGAATCTTGTTCCAACACTTCAAATGTGTTGAAACAATAGTAATGGAAGAATTCGAGTCTAATTACGAGGTCCGGTTGCGAAAAAGTCACAAGTTATAGGCTTCGGAATGTAACACACAAACTGAGTCCAATTTGAGACGTTGACGCACGGATGGAGCTAACTTGTTTTGACTGTCCCAAATCTTGTTCCAACACTTTAAATCTGTTGAAACAATAGTAATGGAAGAATTCGAGTCTAATTACGAGGGCCGGTTGCGAAAAAGTCACAAGTTATAGGCTTCGGAATGTAACACACAAACTGAGTCCAATTTGAGACGTTGACGCACGGATGGAGCTAACTTGTTTCGATTGTCCCGAATCTTGTTCCAACACTTCAAATGTGTTGAAACAATAGTAATGGAAGAATTCGAGTCTAATTACGAGGGCCGGTTGCGAAAAAGTCACAAGTTATAGGCTTCGGAATGTAACACACAAACTGAGTCCAATTTGAGACGTTGACGCACGGATGGAGCTAACTTGTTTCGACTGTCCCGAATCTTGGTCCAAGTCTTCAAATGTGTTGAAACAATAATAATGGAAGAATTTGAGTCTAATTATGAGGTCCGGTTGTGAAAAAGTCACAAGTTATCGGCTTCAGAATGTAACACACAAACTGAGTCCAATTTGAGTTGTTGACGCACGGATGGAGCTAACTTGTTTCAACTGTCCCGAATCTTGTTCCAACACTCTAAATGTGTTGCAACAATAGCAATGGAAGAATTCGAGTCTAATTACGAGGGCCGGTTGCGAAAAAGTCACAAGTTATAGGCTTCGGAATGTAACACACAAACTGAGTCCAATTTGAGACGTTGATGCACGGATGGAGCTAACTTGTTTCGAATGTCCCAAATCTTGTTCCAACACTTTAAATCTGTTGAAACAATAGTAATGGAAGAGTTTGAGTCCAATTACGAGGTCTGGTTGCGAAAAAGTAACAAGTTATAGGCTTCAGAATGTAACACACAAACTGAGTCCAATTTGAGACGTTGACGCACGGATGGAGCTAACTTGTTTCGATTGTCCCGAATCTTGTTCCAACACTTCAAATGTGTTGAAACAATAGTAATGGAAGAATTCGAGTCTAATTACGAGGTCCGGTTGCGAAAAAGTCACAAGTTATAGGCTTCGGAATGTAACACACAAACTGAGTCCAATTTGAGACGTTGACGCACGGATGGAGCTAACTTGTTTTGACTGTCCCAAATCTTGTTCCAACACTTTAAATCTGTTGAAACAATAGTAATGGAAGAATTCGAGTCTAATTACGAGGGCCGGTTGCGAAAAAGTCACAAGTTATAGGCTTCGGAATGTAACACACAAACTGAGTCCAATTTCAGACGTTGACGCACGGATGGAGCTAACTTGTTTCGATTGTCCCGAATCTTGTTCCAACACTTCAAATGTGTTGAAACAATAGTAATGGAAGAATTCGAGTCTAATTACGAGGGCCGGTTGCGAAAAAGTCACAAGTTATAGGCTTCGGAATGTAACACACAAACTGAGTCCAATTTGAGACGTTGACGCACGGATGGAGCTAACTTGTTTCGATTGTCCCGAATCTTGTTCCAACACTTCAAATGTGTTGAAACAATAATAATGGAAGAATTTGAGTCTAATTATGAGGTCCGGTTGTGAAAAAGTCACAAGTTATCGGCTTCAGAATGTAACACACAAACTGAGTCCAATTTGAGTTGTTGACGCACGGATGGAGCTAACTTGTTTCAACTGTCCCGAATCTTGTTCCAACACTCTAAATGTGTTGCAACAATAGCAATGGAAGAATTCGAGTCTAATTACGAGGGCCGGTTGCGAAAAAGTCACAAGTTATAGGCTTCGGAATGTAACACACAAACTGAGTCCAATTTGAGACGTTGATGCACGGATGGAGCTAACTTGTTTCGAATGTCCCAAATCTTGTTCCAACACTTTAAATCTGTTGAAATAATAGTAATGGAAGAGTTTGAGTCCAATTACGAGGTCTGGTTACGAAAAAGTAACAAGTTATAGGCTTCAGAATGTAACACACAAACTGAGTCCAATTTGAGACGTTGACGCACGGATGGAGCTAACTTGTTTCGACTGTCCTGAATCTGGTTCCAACACTTCAAATGTGTTGAAACAATAGTAATGGAAGATTTCGAGTCAAATTACGAGGTCTGGTTGCGAAAAAGTCACAAGTTATAGGCTTTAGAATGTAACACACAAACTGAGTCCAATTTGAGACTTTGACGCACGGATGGACCTAACTTGTTTTGACTGTCCCGAATCTTGTTCCGACACTTCAAATGTGTTAAAAACAATAATAATGGAAGAATTTGAGTCTAATTATGAGGTCCGGTTGCGAAAAAGTCACAAGTTATCGGCTTCGGAATGTAACACACAAACTGAGTCCAATTTGAGTCATTGACGCACGGATGGAGCTAACTTGTTTCGACTGTCCCGAATCTTGTTCAAACACTTCAAATGTGTTGAAACAATAGTAATGGAAGAATTCGAGTATAATTACGAGGTCCGGTTGCGAAAAAGTCACAAGTTATAGGCTTCAGAATGTAACACACAAACTGAGTCCAATTTGAGACGTTGACGCACGGATGGAGCTAACTTGTTTCAACTGTCCCAAATCTTGTTCCAACACTTCAAATCTGTTGAAACAATAGTAATGGAAGGGTCTGAGTCAAATTACGGGGTCGGGTTGCGAAAAAGTCCCAAGTTATAGGATTCGGAATGTAACACACAAACTGAGTCCAATTTGAGACGTTGACGCACGGATGGAGCTAACTTGTTTCGATTGTCCCGAATCTTGTTCCAACACTTCAAATGTGTTGAAACAATAGTAATGGAAGAATTCGAGTCTAATTACGAGGTCCGGTTGCGAAAAAGTCACAAGTTATAGGCTTCGGAATGTAACACACAAACTGAGTCCAATTTGAGACGTTGACGCACGGATGGAGCTAACTTGTTTTGACTGTCCCAAATCTTGTTCCAACACTTTAAATCTGTTGAAACAATAGTAATGGAAGAATTCGAGTCTAATTACGAGGGCCGGTTGCGAAAAAGTCACAAGTTATAGGCTTCGGAATGTAACACACAAACTGAGTCCAATTTGAGACGTTGACGCACGGATGGAGCTAACTTGTTTCGATTGTCCCGAATCTTGTTCCAACACTTCAAATGTGTTGAAACAATAGTAATGGAAGAATTCGAGTCTAATTACGAGGTCCGGTTGCGAAAAAGTCACAAGTTATAGGCTTCAGAATGTAACACAGAAACTGAGTCCAACTTGAGACGTTGAGGCACGGAAGGAGCTAACTTGTTTCGACTGTCCCAAATTTTGTTCCAAACTTTAAATCTGTTGAAACAATAGTTATGGAAGAGTTTGAGTCCAATTACGAGGTCTGGTAGCAAAAAAGTCACAAGTTATAGGCTTCGGAATGTAACACACAAACTGAGTCCAATTTGAGACGTTGACGCACGGATGGAGCTAACTTGTTTCGATTGTCCCGAATCTTGTTCCAACACTTCAAATGTGTTGAAACAATAGTAATGGAAGAATTCGAGTCTAATTACGAGGTCCGGTTGCGAAAAAGTCACAAGTTATAGGCTTCAGAATGTAACACACAAACTGAGTCCAATTTGAGACGTTGACGCACGGATGGAGCTAACTTGTTTTGACTGTCCCAAATCTTGTTCCAACACTTTAAATCTGTTGAAACAATAGTAATGGAAGAATTCGAGTCTAATTACGAGGGCCGGTTGCGAAAAAGTCACAAGTTATAGGCTTCGGAATGTAACACACAAACTGAGTCCAATTTGAGACGTTGACGCACGGATGGAGCTAACTTGTTTCGACTGTCCCGAATCTTGGTCCAAGTACGAGGTCCGGTTGCGAAAAAGTCATTAATTATAGCCTTATGTAACACCCAAACTAAGTCCAATTAGAGACATTGACGAACGAATGGAGCAAACTTGTTCCGCATGTCCCGAATCCTATTCCCAGACTTCAAATGTGTTGAAAGAATAATAATGGACTAGTTTGAGTAAAATTACAAGGTCCAGTTGTAAGAAAGTCACTTGTTATAGGCAACGGAATGTAACACACAAACTGAGTCCAATTAGAGACATTGAGGCACAGATGGAGCAAACTTGTTCCGACTGTCCCGAATCTAATTCGAACACTTCAAATGTGTTGAAACAATTGTAATAGAAGATATTAAGTCAAATTACGAGGTTCGATTGCAGGAAAGTCACTTGTTATAGGCTTCGGAATGTAACACACAAACTCAGTCCAATTAGAGACATTGACGCACGGATGGAGCAAACTTGTTCCGACAGTCCCGAATCTTATTCCAAGAGTTCAAATGTGTTAGAACAATTGTAATACAAGATATTGAGTCAAATTACGAGGTCCGGTTGCGAGAAACTCACTTATTATAGGCTTCGGAATGTAACACACAAACACAGTCGAATTAGAGGCATGGACACACGGATGGAGCAAACTTCTTCCAATAGTCCGGAATCTTATTCCAACACTTCAAATGTGTTAAAACTATTGTAATAGAACATATTGAGTCAAATTACGAGGTCCGGTTGCGTGAAAGTCACTTGTTATAGGCTTCGGAATGTAACACACAAACAGAGTCCAATTAGAGACATTGATGAACGGATGGAGCAAACTTCTTCCGACAGTTCCGAATCTTATTCCAACACTTCAAATATGTTAGAAAAATTGTAATAGAAGATATTGAGTCAAATTACGAGGTCCGGTTGCGAGAAAGTCACTTGTTATAGGCTTCGGAATGTAACACACAAACTGAGTCCAATTAGAGACATTGACGCACGGATGGAGCGAACTTGTTCTGATAGTCCCAAATCTAATTCTAACACTTCAAATGTGTTAAAATAATTGTAATAGAAGATATTTAGTCAAATTACAAGGTCCGGTTGCAAGAATGTCACTTATTATAGGCTTCGGAATGTAACACACAAACTGAGACCAATCAGAGGCATTGACGCACGGATTGAGCAAACTTCTTCCGACAGTCCCGAATCTTATTCCAACACTTCAAATGTATTAGAACAATTGTAATAGAAGATATTGAGTCAAATTACAAGGTCCGTTTACGAGAAAGTCACTCGTTATAGGCTTCGGAATGTAACACACAAATTGAGTCCCATTAGAGACGTTGACGCACGGATGGAGCAAACTTGTTCCGATTGTCCCGAATCTAATTCTAACACTTCAAATGTGTTAAAACAATTGTAATAGAAGATATTGAGTCAAATTACGAGGTCCGGTTGCGAAAAAGTCTATAATTATAGGCTTAGGAATGTAACAACAAAACTAAGTCCAATTAGAGACATTGACGAACGAATGGAGCAAACTTGTTCCGCCTGTCCCGAATCCTGTTCCCAGACTTCAAATGTGTCGAAACAATAATAATGGAATAGTTTGAGTAAAATTACGAGGTCCGGTTGTAAGAAAGTCACTTGTTATAGGCATCGAAATGTAACACACAAACTGATTCCAATTAGAGACATTGAGGCACGGATGGAGCAAACTTGTTCCGACTGTCCCGAATCTAATTCTAACACTTCAAATGTATTGAAACAATTGTAATAGAAGATATTGAGTCAAATTACGAGGTTCGGTTGCAAGAAAGTCACTTGTTATAGGCTTCGGAATGTAACACACAAACTCAGTCCAAGTAGAGACATCGACGCACGGATGGAGCCAACTTGTTCCGACAGTCCCGAATCTTATTCCAACACTTGAGTCAAATTACAAGGTCCAGTTGCAAGAAAGTCACTTGTTATAGGCTTCGGAATGTAACACACAAACTGAGTCCAATTAGAGACATTGACACACGGATGGAGCAAACTTGTTCCGACAAGCCCGAATCTTATTCCAACACTTTAAATGTGCTAAAACAATTATAATAGAACATATTGACTCAAATTATGAGGTCCGGTTGTGAGAATCACTTGTTATAGGCTTCGGAATGTAACACACAAACTGAGTCCAATCAGAGGCATTGACGCACGGATTGAGCAAACTTCTTCCGACAGTCCCGAATCTTATTCCAACACTTCAAATCTGTTAGAACACTTGTAATAGAAGATATTGAGTCAAATTACGAGGTCCGGTTGTGAGAAAGTCACTTGTTATAGGCTTCGGAATGTAACACACAAATTGAGTCCCATTAGAGATGTTGACGCGCGGATGGAGTAAATTTGTTCCGATTGTCCCGAATCTAATTCTAACACTTCAAATGTGTTAAAACAATTGTAATAGAAGATATTGAGTCAAATTACGAGGTCCGGTTGCAAGAAAGTCACTTGTTATAGGCTTCGGAATGTAACACACAAAATGAGTCCAATTAGAGACATTGACACACGGATGGAGCAAACTTGTTCCGACAGTCCCAAATCTTATTCAAACAATCAAATGTGTTAAAACAATTGTAATAGAACATATTGAGTCAAATTACGAGGTCCGATTGCGAGAAAGTCAATTGTTATAGGCTTCGGAAGGTAACACACAAACTGAGTCCAATTAGAGGCATTGACGCACGGATTGAGCAAACTTCTTCCGACAGTCCCGAATCTTATTCCAACACTTCAAATGTGTTAGAACAATTTTAATAGAAGATATTGAGTCAAATTACGAGGTCCGGTTGCGAGAAAGTCACTTGTTATAGGCTTCGGAATGTAACACACAAATTGAGTCCCATTAGAGACGTTGACGCACGGATGGAGCAAACTTGTTCCGATTGTCCCGAATCTAATTCTAACACTTCAAATGTGTTAAAACAATTGTAATAGAAGATATTGAGTAAAATTACGAGGTCCGGTTGCGAAAAAGTCTGTAATTATAGGCTTAGGAATGTAACACCCAAACTAAGTTCAATTAGAGACATTGACGAACGAATGGAGCAAACTTGTTCCGCCTGTCCCGAATCCTGTTCCCAGACTTCAAATGTGTTGAAACAATAATAATGGAATAGTTTGAGGAAAATTACGAGGTCCGGTTGTAAGAAAGTCACTTGTTATAGGCATCGGAATGTAACACACAAACTGAGTCCAATTAGAGACATTGAGGCACGGATGGAGCAAACTTGTTCCGACTGTCCCGAATCTAATTCTAACACTTCAAATGTGTTGAAACAATTGTAATAGAAGATATTGAGTCAAATTACGAGGTTCGGTTGCAAGAAAGTCACTTGTTATAGGCTTCGGAATGTAACACACAAACTCAGTCCAATTAGAGACATTGACGCACGGATGGAGCCAACTTGATCCGACAGTCTCGAATCTTATTCCAAGACTTCAAATATGTTAGAACAATTGTAATAGAAGATATTGAGTCAAATTACGAGGTCCGGTTGCGAGAAAGTCACTTATTATAGGCTTCGGAATGTAACACACAAACACAGTCGAATCAGAGGCATGGACGCACGGATGGAGCAAACTTCTTCCGATAGTCCGGAATCTTATTCCAACACTTCAAATGTGTTAAAACTATTGTAATAAAACATATTGAGTCAAATTACGAGGTCCGGTTGCGAGAAAGTCACTTGTTATAGGCTTCGGAATGTAACACACAAACAGAGTCCAATTAGAGACATTGACGCACGGATGCAGCAAACTTCTTCCGACAGTTCCGAATCTTATTCCAACACTTCAAATGTGTTAGAACAATTGTAATAGAAGATATTGAGTCAAATTACGAGGTCTGGTTGGGAGAAAGTCACTTGTTATAGGCTTCGGAATGTAACACACAAATTGAGTCCAATTAGAGACATTGACGCACGGATGGAGTAAACTTGTTCTGATTGTCCCGAATCTAATTTTAACACTTCAAATGTGTTAAAATAATTGCAATAGAAGATATTGAGTCAAATTATAAGGTCCGGTTGCAAGAAAGTCACTTGTTATAGGATTCGGAATGTAACACACAAACTGAGTCCAATTATAGACATTGACACACGGATGGAGAAAACTTGTTCCGACAGTCCCGAATCTTATTCCAACACTTCAAATGTGTTAGAACAATTGTAATAGAAGATATTGAGTAAAATTACGAGGTCCGGTTCCCAGAAAGACACTTGTTTTAGGCTTCGGAATTTAACACACAAACAGAGTCCAATTAGAGGCATTGACTAACGGATTGAGTAAACTTCTTCCGACAGTCCCGAATCTTATTCCAACACTTCAAATGTGTTAGACCAATTGTAATAGAAGATATTGAGTCAAATTACGAGGTTCGGTTGCGAGAAAGTCACTTGTTATACGCTTCGGAATGTAACACACAAATTGAGTCCAATTAGAGACGTTGACGCACGGATGCAGCAAACTTGTTCCGATTGTCCCGAATCTTATTCGGACACTTCAAATGTGTTAAAACCATTGTAATAGAAGATATTGAGTCAAATTGCGAGGTCCGGTTGCAAGAAAGTCACTTGTTATAGGCTTCGGAATGTAACACACAAACTCAGTCCAATTAGAGACATTGACGCACGGATGGAGCCAACTTGATCCGACAGTCTCGAATCTTATTCCAAGACTTCAAATATGTTAGAACAATTGTAATAGAAGATATTGAGTCAAATTACGAGGTCCGGTTGCGAGAAAGTCACTTGTTATACGCTTCGGAATGTAACACACAAATTGAGTCCAATTAGAGACGTTGACGCACGGATGGAGCAAACTTGTTCCGATTGTCCCGAATCTTATTCGGACACTTCAAATGTGTTAAAACCATTGTAATAGAAGATATTGAGTCAAATTGCGAGGTCCGGTTGCAAGAAAGTCACTTGTTATAGGCTTCGGAATGTAACACACAAACTCAGTCCAATTAGAGACATTGACGCACGGATGGAGCCAACTTGATCCGACAGTCTCGAATCTTATTCCAAGACTTCAAATATGTTAGAACAATTGTAATAGAAGATATTGAGTCAAATTACGAGGTCCGGTTGCGAGAAAGTCACTTATTATAGGCTTCGGAATGTAACACACAAACACAGTCGAATTAGAGGCATGGACGCACGGATGGAGCAAACTTCTTCCGATAGTCCGGAATCTTATTCCAACACTTCAAATGTGTTAAAACTATTGTAATAGAACATATTGAGTCAAATTACGAGGTCCGGTTGCGAGAAAGTCACTTGTTATAGGCTTCGGAATGTAACACACAAACAGAGTCCAATTAGAGACATTGACGCACGGATGCAGCAAACTTCTTCCGACAGTTCCGAATCTTATTCCAACACTTCAAATGTATTAGAACAATTGTAATAGAAGATATTGAGTCAAATTACGAGGTCTGGTTGGGAGAAAGTCACTTGTTATAGGCTTCGGAATGTAACACACAAACTGAGTCCAATTAGAGACATTGACGCACGGATGGAGTAAACTTGTTCTGATTGTCCCGAATCTAATTTTAACACTTCAAATGTGTTAAAATAATTGCAATAGAAGATATTGAGTCAAATTACAAGGTCCGGTTGCAAGAAAGTCACTTGTTATAGGATTCGGAATGTAACACACAAACTGAGTCCAATTATAGACATTGACACACGGATGGAGAAAACTTGTTCCGACAGTCCCGAATCTTATTCCAACACTTCAAATGTGTTAGAACAATTGTAATAGAAGATATTGAGTAAAATTACGAGGTCCGGTTCCTAGAAAGACACTTGTTTTAGGCTTCGGAATTTAACACACAAACAGAGTCCAATTAGAGGCATTGACTAACGGATTGAGTAAACTTCTTCCGACAGTCCCGAATCTTATTCCAACACTTCAAATGTGTTAGAACAATTGTAATAGAAGATATTGAGTCAAATTACGAGGTTCGGTTGCGAGAAAGTCACTTGTTATGCGCTTCGGAATGTAACAAACAAATTGAGTCCAATTAGAGACGTTGACGCACGGATGGAGCAAACTTGTTCCGATTGTCCCGAATCTTATTCGGACACTTCAAATGTGTTAAAACCATTGTAATAGAAGATATTGAGTCAAATTGCGTGGTACGGTTGCAAGAAAGTCACTTGTTATAGGCTTCGGAATGTAACACAAAAACTGAGTCTAATTACAGACATAGACACACGGATGGAGCAAACATGTTCCGACAGTCCCGAATCTTATTCCAAGACTTCAAATGTGTTAGAACAATTGTAATAGAAGATATTGAGTCAAATTACGAGGTCCGGTTGCGAGAAAGTCACTTATTATAGGCTTCAGAATGTAACACACAAACACAGTCGAATTAGAGACATGGACGCACGGATGGAGCAAACTTCTTCCGATAGTCCGGAATCTTATTCCAACACTTCAAATGTGTTAAAACTATTGTAATAGAACATATTGAGTCAAATTACGAGGTCCGGTTGTGAGAAAGTCACTTGTTATAGGCTTCGGAATGTAACACACAAACAGAGTCCAATTAGAGACACTGACGCACGGATGCAGCAAACTTCTTCCGACAGTTCCGAATCTTATTCGAACACTTCAAATGTGTTAGAACAATTGTAATAAAAGATATTGAGTCAAATTACGAGGTCTGGTTGGGAGAAAGTCACTTGTTATAGGCTTCGGAATGTAACACACAAACTGAGTCCAATTAGAGACATTGACGCACGGATGGAGCAAACTTGTTCTGAATGTCCCGAATCTAATTTTAACACTTCAAATGTGTTAAAATAATTGCAATAGAAGATATTGAGTCAAATTACAAGGTCCGGTTGCGAGAAAGTCACTTGTTATAGGCTTCGGAATGTAACACACAAACAGAGTCCAATTAGAGACATTGACGCACGGATGGAGCAAACTTCTTACGACAGTTCCGAATCTTATTCCAACACTTCAAATGTGTTAGAACAATTGTAATAGAACATATTGAGTCAAATTTCGTGGTCCGGTTGCGAGAAAGTCACTTGTTATAGGCTTCGGAATGTAACACACAAATTGAGTCCCATTAGAGACGTTGTCGCACGGATGGAGCAAACTTGTTCCGATTGTCCCCACTCTAATTCTAACACTTCAAATGTGTTAAAAAAATTGTAATAGAAGATATTGAGTAAAATTACGAGGTCCTGTTGCGAAAAAGTCTATAATTATAGGCTTAGGAATGTAACAACAAAACTAAGTCCAATTAGAGACATTGACGAACGAATGGAGCAAACTTGTTCCGCCTGTCCCGAATCCTGTTCCCTGACTTCAAATGTTTTGAAACAATAATAATGGAATAGTTTGAATAAAATTACGAGGTCCGATTGTAAGAAAGTCACTTGTTATAGGCAACGGAATGTAACACACAAACTGAGTCCAATTAGAGACATTGAGGCACGGATGGAGCAAACTTGTTCCGACTGTCCCGAATCTAATTCTAACACTTCAAATGTGTTGAAACAATTGTAATAGAAGATATTGAGTCAAATTACGAGGTTCGGTTGCAAGAAAGTCACTTGTTATAGGCTTCGGAATGTAACACACAAACTCAGTCCAATTAGAGACATTGACGCACTGATCGAGCCAACTTGATCCGACAGTCTCGAATCTTATTCCAAGACTTCAAATGTGTTAGAACAATTGTAATAGAAGATATTGAGTCAAATTACGAGGTCCGGTTGCGAGAAAGTCACTTATTATAGGCTTCGGAATGTAACACACAAACACAGTCGAATTAGAGGCATGGACGCACGGATGGAGCAAACTTCTTCCGATAGTCCGGAATCTTATTCCAACATTTCAAATGTGTTAAAACTATTGTAATAGAACATATTGAGTCAAATTACGAAGTCCGGTTGCGAGAAAGTCACTTGTTATAGGCTTCGGAATGTAACACACAAACAGAGTCCAATTAGAGACATTGACGCACGGATGCAGCAAACTTCTTCCGACAGTTCCGAATCTTATTCCAACACTTCAAATGTGTTAGAACAATTGTAATAGAAGATATTGAGTCAAATTACGAGGTCTGGTTGGGAGAAAGTCACTTGTTATAGGCTTCGGAATGTAACACACAAACTGAGTCCAATTAGAGACATTGACGCACGGATGGAGCAAACTTGTTCTGATTGACCCGAATCTAATTTTAACACTTCAAATGTGTTAAAATAATTGCAATAGAAGATATTGAGTCAAATTAAAAGGTCCGGTTGCAAGAAAGTCACTTGTTATAGGATTCGGAATGTAACACACAAACTGAGTCCAATTATAGACATTGACACACGGATGGAGAAAACTTGTTCCGACAGTCCCGAATCTTATTCCAACACTTCAAATGTGTTAGAACAATTGTAATAGAAGATATTGAGTAAAATTACGAGGTCCGGTTCCTAGAAAGACACTTGTTTTAGGCTTCGGAATTTAACACACAAACAGAGTCCAATTAGAGGCATTGACTAACGGATTGAGTAAACTTCTTCCGACAGTTCCGAATCTTATTCCAACACTTCAAATGTGTTAGAACAATTGTAATAGAACATATTGAGTCAAATTACGAGGTCCGGTTGCGAGAAAGTCACTTGTTATACGCTTCGGAATGTAACACACAAATTGAGTCCAATTAGAGACGTTGACGCACGGATGGAGCAAACTTGTTCCGATTGTCCCGAATCTTGTTCGGACACTTCAAATGTGTTAAAACCATTGTAATAGAAGATATTGAGTCAAATTGCGAGGTCCGGTTGCAAGAAAGTCACTTGTTATAGGCTTCGGAATGTAACACACAAACTCAGTCCAATTAGAGACATTGACGCACGGATGGAGCCAACTTGATCCGACAGTCTCGAATCTTATTCCAAGACTTCAAATATGTTAGAACAATTGTAATAGAAGATATTGAGTCAAATTACGAGGTCCGGTTGCGAGAAAGTCACTTATTATAGGCTTCGGAATGTAACACACAAACACAGTCGAATTAGAGGCATGGACGCACGGATGGAGCAAACTTCTTCCGATAGTCCGGAATCTTATTCCAACACTTCAAATGTGTTAAAACTATTGTAATAGAACATATTGAGTCAAATTACGAGGTCCGGTTGCGAGAAAGTCACTTGTTATAGGCTTCGGAATGTAACACACAAACAGAGTCCAATTAGAGACATTGACGCACGGATGCAGCAAACTTCTTCCGACAGTTCCGAATCTTATTCCAACACTTCAAATGTGTTAGAACAATTGTAATAGAAGATATTGAGTCAAATTACGAGGTCTGGTTGGGAGAAAGTCACTTGTTATAGGCTTCGGAATGTAACACACAAACTGAGTCCAATTAGAGACATTGACGCACGGATGGAGTAAACTTGTTCTGATTGTCCCGAATCTAATTTTAACACTTCAAATGTGTTAAAATAATTGCAATAGAAGATATTGAGTCAAATTACAAGGTCCGGTTGCAAGAAAGTCACTTGTTATAGGATTCGGAATGTAACACACAAACTGAGTCCAATTATAGACATTGACACACGGATGGAGAAAACTTGTTCCGACAGTCCCGAATCTTATTCCAACACTTCAAATGTGTTAGAACAATTGTAATAGAAGATATTGAGTAAAATTACGAGGTCCGGTTCCTAGAAAGACACTTGTTTTAGGCTTCGGAATTTAACACACAAACAGAGTACAATTAGAGGCATTGACTAACGGATTGAGTAAACTTCTTCCGACAGTCCCGAATCTTATTCCAACACTTCAAATGTGTTAGAACAATTGTAATAGAAGATATTGAGTCAAATTACGAGGTTCGGTTGCGAGAAAGTCACTTGTTATACGCTTCGGAATGTAACAAACAAATTGAGTCCAATTAGAGACGTTGACGCACGGATGGAGCAAACTTGTTCCGATTGTCCCGAATCTTATTCGGACACTTCAAATGTGTTAAAACCATTGTAATAGAAGATATTGAGTCAAATTGCGTGGTACGGTTGCAAGAAAGTCACTTGTTATAGGCTTCGGAATGTAACACAAAAACTGAGTCTAATTACAGACATTGACACACGGATGGAGCAAACATGTTCCGACAGTCCCGAATCTTATTCCAAGACTTCAAATGTGTTAGAACAATTGTAATAGAAGATATTGAGTCAAATTACGAGGTCCGGTTGCGAGAAAGTCACTTATTATAGGCTTCAGAATGTAACACACAAACACAGTCGAATTAGAGACATGGACGCAGGGATGGAGCAAACTTCTTCCGATAGTCCGGAATCTTATTCCAACACTTCAAATGTGTTAAAACTATTGTAATAGAACATATTGAGTCAAATTACGAGGTCCGGTTGCGAGAAAGTCACTTGTTATAGGCTTCGGAATGTAACACACAAACAGAGTCCAATTAGAGACATTGACGCACGGATGGAGCAAACTTCTTACGACAGTTCCGAATCTTATTCCAACACTTCAAATGTGTTAGAACAATTGTAATAGAACATATTGAGTCAAATTTCGTGGTCCGGTTGCGAGAAAGTCACTTGTTATAGGCTTCGGAATGTAACACACAAATTGAGTCCCATTAGAGACGTTGTCGCACGGATGGAGCAAACTTGTTCCGATTGTCCCCACTCTAATTCTAACACTTCAAATGTGTTAAAAAAATTGTAATAGAAGATATTGAGTAAAATTACGAGGTCCTGTTGCGAAAAAGTCTATAATTATAGGCTTAGGAATGTAACAACAAAACTAAGTCCAATTAGAGACATTGACGAACGAATGGAGCAAACTTGTTCCGCCTGTCCCGAATCCTGTTCCCTGACTTCAAATGTTTTGAAACAATAATAATGGAATAGTTTGAATAAAATTACGAGGTCCGATTGTAAGAAAGTCACTTGTTATAGGCATCGGAATGTAACACACAAACTGAGTCCAATTAGAGACATTGAGGCACGGATGGAGCAAACTTGTTCCGACTGTCCCGAATCTAATTCTAACACTTCAAATGTGTTGAAACAATTGTAATAGAAGATATTGAGTCAAATTACGTGGTTCGGTTGCAAGAAAGTCACTTGTTATAGGCTTCGGAATGTAACACACAAACTCAGTCCAATTAGAGACATTGACGCACTGATCGAGCCAACTTGATCCGACAGTCTCGAATCTTATTCCAAGACTTCAAATGTGTTAGAACAATTGTAATAGAAGATATTGAGTCAAATTACGAGGTCCGGTTGCGAGAAAGTCACTTATTATAGGCTTCGGAATGTAACACACAAACACAGTCGAATTAGAGGCATGGACGCACGGATGGAGCAAACTTCTTCCGATAGTCCGGAATCTTATTCCAACATTTCAAATGTGTTAAAACTATTGTAATAGAACATATTGAGTCAAATTACGAAGTCCGGTTGCGAGAAAGTCATTTGTTATAGGCTTCGGAATGTAACACACAAACAGAGTCCAATTAGAGACATTGACGCACGGATGCAGCAAACTTCTTCCGACAGTTCCGAATCTTATTCCAACACTTCAAATGTGTTAGAACAATTGTAATAGAAGATATTGAGTCAAATTACGAGGTCTGGTTGGGAGAAAGTCACTTGTTATAGGCTTCGGAATGTAACACACAAACTGAGTCCAATTAGAGACATTGACGCACGGATGGAGCAAACTTGTTCTGATTGACCCGAATCTAATTTTAACACTTCAAATATGTTAAAATAATTGCAATAGAAGATATTGAGTCAAATTACAAGGTCCGGTTGCAAGAAAGTCACTTGTTATAGGATTCGGAATGTAACACACAAACTGAGTCCAATTATAGACATTGACACACGGATGGAGAAAACTTGTTCCGACAGTCCCGAATCTTATTCCAACACTTCAAATGTGTTAGAACAATTGTAATAGAAGATATTGAGTAAAATTACGAGGTCCGGTTCCTAGAAAGACACTTGTTTTAGGCTTCGGAATTTAACACACAAACAGAGTCCAATTAGAGGCATTGACTAACGGATTGAGTAAACTTCTTCCGACAGTTCCGAATCTTATTCCAACACTTCAAATGTGTTAGAACAATTGTAATAGAAGATATTGAGTCAAATTACGAGGTCCGGTTGCGAGAAAGTCACTTGTTATACGCTTCGGAATGTAACACACAAATTGAGTCCAATTAGAGACGTTGACGCACGGATGGAGCAAACTTGTTCCGATTGTCCCGAATCTTATTCGGACACTTCAAATGTGTTAAAACCATTGTAATAGAAGATATTGAGTCAAATTACGAGGTCCGGTTGCAAGAAAGTCACTTGTTATAGGCTTCGGAATGTAACACAAAAACTCAGTCTAATTACAGACATTGACACACGGATGGAGCAAACATGTTCCGACAGTCCCGAATCTTATTCCAAGACTTCAAATGTGTTAGAACAATTGTAATAGAAGATATTGAGTCAAATTACGAGGTCCGGTTGCGAGAAAGTCACTTATTATAGGCTTCAGAATGTAACACACAAACACAGTCGAATTAGAGGCATGGACGCACGGATGGAGTAAACTTCTTCCGATAGTCCGGAATCTTATTCCAACACTTCAAATGTGTTAAAACTATTGTAATAGAACATATTGAGTCAAATTACGAGGTCCGGTTGCGAGAAAGTCACTTGTTATAGGCTTCGGAATGTAACACACAAACAGAGTCCAATTAGAGACATTGACGCACGGATGTAGCAAATTTCTTCCGACAGTTCCGAATCTTATTCCAACACTTCAAATGTGTTAGAACAATTGTAATAGAAGATATTGAGTCAAATTACGAGGTCTGGTTGGGAGAAAGTCACTTGTTATAGGCTTCGGAATGTAACACACAAACTGAGTCCAATTAGAGACATTGACGCACGGATGGAGCAAACTTGTTCTGATTGTCCCGAATCTAATTTTAACACTTCAAATGTGTTAAAATAATTGCAATAGAAGATATTGAGTCAAATTACAAGGTCCGGTTGTGTAATACCCCGAACTTTCGTTCTAGGGTATTATGGTAAATTCACCTAATAATGCTAACCTGAAACTTTTTCAGACACTTATTATTGTTTTTATTGTTAAATATCATGTATGAGTATGTGTATTTAATTTGGTTTCATTCTGACAACTTTGAAAAACCTGCTATTTTTGAAACTCGCTCTTTAGGGCTAAATTCCTACTAAAAATAATGAATCATAATTTGCAGGGGACTTTTTCTTTCTCCAGCTAACAATCCAAAACTTTCATAAAAAAATTATTTCGTGGGCCCGAGATACCAAAAATATTCCTATTTTATCTTTACCAACTTACCTGTGAAATTTGGAACCTTTCCTAATACATGAAAACCCTAGCGGGAGATTTCGGGAGATTTTGACAAAAATAGTATCTTTCGTAATTTTTAAACTTTCCTACCATTATTATATTTTTCAAAAATAATATTTAATTATATTTTATTTATTTAATAGAAGTGTGGGACCCGCAAATCACTTTCGGGTCATTCCAATGTCATTTGACACTTTTCTAGGGTTTTGAACGTTTTTGTGATTTATGTGTGTGACATGTGTCAATACCTTATTGTATGGACTTTAAATTATATAATATAGTTTGATTGAATTAATTAATAATTAATTGTGTTATAATTATTGGGTGGGCCCGTATGGCTAATCTAGAAACCTTTTGAGCTTAATAATATTCTTAAATGAAGCCTATTGATGTATATGGGCCTTGGGCCCATTTCTAACCCATTAGTAGTGTAAAATATAAGTTTTTGAGGGTTGAAAAAGTCATCCCTTTGATAGTTACGATTTTCACTAAAATAGAAACCCTAATCCTTCCCTAAACCTATTTATAAAAAATCCTAAAGCTTTAGAAGCTTTCACAAAACCCAACACCATTGAAGAATAGAGAAAGCTCCATTAAACCTTCATCCGGGCACTGATCGCATTCGAGCAAGAAGGGAGAATTGACGGGGACTCCGATTTGAAGAACATACTCCGAGGAGAAGACGATCCGACAACTTTCAAATTTGAAGAAACTTTTGATTTTCATTAAAGTTCAAGAAACCTTAAGGTAAGTGCGCTTGATCCATCCTATACTTGTTTTTCTTCAAGATTTTGTTTCTCTTTCATTAGATAATGGTTGATACTCATTATAAATTAATTTCAACAATATTTATTTTATTCTTATTGGGTTGATCTTTATTTTGGGCCACCATGATGGGTTGGGCCATCGTCTATTTTGTACCTATAACGGATGATTATGTTCTTTATCATTTTCGTTGTATTTTCATAATTAAAATATTTTTATAATTATTTTTTCTAAATACCTCTGTGAATCTATTTTTCAAAACCATTTAGTTTATATTTTTCTGATTTTTATTGATTAAGTTATGATTTTTCTAAGTTGTATGACTTTACCAAAAAAACCAGAATTTCAGATTTTACACGGTCCACTTTACCTAAGATTTCGATCCATATTTTTAATCTAAATATTTTTCTAATTATTTTTAATGGATGCCTCTATCAATCTAGTTTCTAGAACCTTTGAGTTTATATTTTTCTGATTTGTATTGATTAAGTTATGATTTTTCAAACGTGCTGGACTTTGCTGTAAAACCCAGAATTCTAGATTTTACATGGTCCACTTTACCTGAGATTTCGATCCATATTTTTAACCTAAATATTTTTCTAATTATTTTTCACAGATACCTCTATCAATCTAGTTTCTAGAACCTTTGAGTTTATATTTTTATGATTTGTATTGATTAAGTTATGATTTTGCAAACGTGCTGGACTTTGCTATAAAACCCAGAATTCCAGATTTTACACGGTCCACTTTACCTGAGATTTCGATCCATATTTTTAACCTAAATATTTTTCTAATTATTTTTCACAGATACCTCTATCAATCTAGTTTTTAGAACCTTTGAGTTTATATTTTTCTGATCTGTATTGATTAAGTTATGATTTTTCAAACGTGCTAGACTTTTCTGTAAAACCCAGAATTTCAGATTTTATATGGTCCACTTTACCTGAGATTTCGATCTATATTTTTAACCTAAATATTTTTCTAATTATTTTACACAGATACCTCTATCAATCTAGTTTCTAGAACCTTTGAGTTTATATTTTTTTGATTTATATTGATTAAGTTATGATTTTTTTAATGCAGTATATTTTTTGTAAAAAACCTATTAATTGTTCGTGGTTCGGTCATGATTATTAACTATTAAGGTTTTAACCTTGTTGTTTGACTAAACCCTAGATGGTTTGACCTATACCTGTATGCATGGGGATCCCACCCATGTGTCTTGGATCTCTCATAGGGTTCGGCCAAGTGTCTTGGATCCCTCTTTAGGGTTCGACCTTGTGTCATGGATCCCTCATAGAGTTCGGCAATGGCGTGTTGGATTCTTTTGCGATTTTTACTTATATTATTCATCGATGTTGATTGTGATATTTGTTCATGTCTTATTGACTATTATACCTAGATGGTTCGACCTATACTTGTATGCATGGGGATCCCACCCATGTGTCTTGGATCCCTCATAGGGTTCGGCCAAGTGTCTTGGATCCCTCTTTAGGGTTCGACCTTGTGTCATGGATCCCTCATAGGGTTCGGCCATGGTGTGTTGGATTGTCTTGTGATTTCCACTTATATTATTCATCCGTGTTGATCGTGACCTTCGGTGATTGTTACATGTTATTCATGGTTAACCCTAACTCGTTCCCATATTATTACTCTTAATGATCATTGGTTCATTTTATATTTTTATTTAAAGGTTAAATACATGTGTACTTATGTCATGTAACCCTAGTACATCTTGTTGTCATACCATGATCATCACGTCATTTCATATAAGGGGTGCATAAGGGAACGGGGTTGAAGTATATTATATACGTTTATATTGGTTTTATCAATTAATCAGGGTTCGGTACCCTAGGGTGAAAGGCCCCAGACGTTATTATATCCTGCAGATGGGTCGATGAGACCGCTCCCAGTGCGGGAAGGAGATGGAGACCCTATGTGGTTATGGGTACTAGTTGCATTGGCATCCCATACTCACGTGCATTCACCCTCATATTCATGTCATCCTTATTATATGATTGATATGCATACCTTGATTTAAAACTTGTATAGTATGATATCATACATGCACACTGTTGTATTACTGGCCTCGGCTCACGGTGCTACACCGATACCATTTTCAGATTTTGAGGAATCGGATACGTGAGATGATTTTGAGGCGAAAGACTCCGACGCATTCGAGGAGATCGGCTAGGATTTGGGAGTCGATCCCACATTTTAGAAGACTTGATTTTGACTGTTCTAAACATTGGTTATTTATTTTCACAGGCATGTAAGCCTTTGATTGAGAGTATGTTCTCACTTCCATCTCTTCATATTTAGTTGATTGATTGAATTATTTGAATTATAAATTATTTAAATTATTTGTTTCCTACATCTACTCTTCTTTTTTTTCTTAGTGGGTTTTCGAATGAACCTTAGTAGTCTAATTGACCTAATTGGACCACTAGGGGACATTCATGGATCACCTCTGAGTTCGGGTACGGGTCGATCCACGGATTTTTGGGTCGTATTTGGGTATCCGGATTCGGGGCGTGACAGGTTGCAAGATAGTCACTTGTTATAGGATTCGGAATGTAACACACAAACTGAGTCCAATTAGAGACATTGACACACGGATGGAGAAAACTTGTTCCGACAGTCCCGAATCTTATTCCAACACTTCAAATGTGTTAGAACAATTGTAATAGAAGATATTGAGTAAAATTACGAGGTCCGGTTCCTAGAAAGACACTTGTTTTAGGCATCGGAATGTAACACACAAACAGAGTCCAATTAGAGACATTGACGCACGGATGTAGCAAATTTCTTCCGACAGTTCCGAATCTTATTCCAACACTTCAAATGTGTTAGAACAATTGTAATAGAAGATATTGAGTCAAATTACGAGGTCTGGTTGGGAGAAAGTCACTTGTTATAGGCTTCGGAATGTAACACACAAACTGAGTCCAATTAGAGACATTGACGCACGGATGGAGCAAACTTGTTCTGATTGTCCCGAATCTAATTTTAACACTTCAAATGTGTTAAAATAATTGCAATAGAAGATATTGAGTCAAATTACAAGGTCCAGTTGCAAGAAAGTCACTTGTTATAGGATTCGGAATGTAACACACAAACTGAGTCCAATTAGAGACATTGACACACGGATGGAGAAAACTTGTTCCGACAGTCCCGAATCTTATTCCAACACTTCAAATGTGTTAGAACAATTGTAATAGAAGATATTGAGTAAAATTACGAGGTCCGGTTCCTAGAAAGACACTTGTTTTAGGCTTCGGAATTTAACACACAAACAGAGTCCAATTAGAGGCATTGACTAACGGATTGAGTAAACTTCTTCCGACAGTCCCGAATCTTATTCCAACACTTCAAATGTGTTAGAACAATTGTAATAGAAGATATTGAGTCAAATTACGAGCTCCGGTTGCGAGAAAGTCACTTGTTATACGCTTCAGAATGTAACACACAAATTGAGTCCAATTAGAGACGTTGACGCACGGATGGAGCAAACTTGTTTCGATTGTCCCGAATCTTATTCGGACACTTCAAATGTGTTAAAACCATTGTAATAGAAGATATTGAGTCAAATTACGAATTCCGGTTGCAAGAAAGTCACTTGTTATAGGCTTCGGAATGTAACACAAAAACTGAGTCTAATTACAGACATTGACACACGGATGGAGCAAACATGTTCCGACAGTCCCGAATCTTATTCCAAGACTTCAAATGTGTTAGAACAATTGTAATAGAAGATATTGAGTCAAATTGCGAATTCCGGTTGCAAGAAAGTCACTTGTTATAGGCTTCGGAATGTAACACAAAAACTCAGTCTAATTACAGACATTGACACACGGATGGAGCAAACATGTTCCGACAGTCCCGAATCTTATTCCAAGACTTCAAATGTGTTAGAACAATTGTAATAGAAGATATTGAGTAAAATTACGAGGTCCGGTTGCTAGAAAGACACTTGTTATAGGCTTCGGAATGTAACACACAAACAGAGTCCAATTAGAGGCATTGACTCACGGATTGAACAAACTTCTTCCGACAGTCCCGAATCTTTTTCCAACACTTCAAATGTGTTAGAACAATTGTAATAGAAGATATTGAGTCAAATTACGAGGTCCGGTTACGAGAAAGTCACTTGTTATAGGCTTCGGAATGTAACACACAAACTCAGTCCAATTAGAGACATTGACGCACGGATGGAGCCAACTAGTTCCGACAGTCCCGAATCTTATTCCAACACTTCAAATGTGTTAAAACTATTGTAATAGAACATATTGTGTCAAATTACGAGGTCCGGTTGCGAGAAAGTCACTTGTTATAGGCTTCGAAATGTAACACACAAACAGAGTCCAATTAGAGACATTGACGCACGGATGGAGCAAACTTCTTCCGACAGTCCCGAATCTTATTCAAACACATCAAATGTGTTAGAACAATTGTAATGGAAGATATTGAGTCAAATTACGATGTCCGGTTACGAGAAAGTCACTTGTTATAGGCTTCGGAATGTAACACACAAACTGAGTCCAATTAGAGACATTGACGCACGGATGGAGCAAACTTGTTCCGATTGTCCCGAATCTAATTCTAACACTTCAAATGTGTTAAAATAATTGTAATAGAAGATATTGAGTCAAATTACAAAGTCCGGTTGCGAGAAAGTCACTTGTTATAGGCTTCGGAATGTAACACACAAACTGAGTCCAATTAGAGACATTGACACACGGAAGGAGCAAACTTCTTCCGACAATCCCGAATCTCATTCCAACATGTCAAATGTGTTAAAACAATTGTAATTGAACATATTGAGTCAAATTACGAGGTCCGGTTGCGAGAAAGTCACTTGTTATAGGCTTCGGAATGTAACACACAAACTGAGTCCAATTAGAGACGTTGACGTACGGATGGAGCAAACTTGTTCCAATTGTTCCGAATCTTATTCGGACACTTCAAATGTGTTAAAACCATTGTAATAGAAGATATTGAGTAAAATTACGAGGTCCGGTTGCTAAAAAGACACTTGTTTTAGGCTTCGGAATGTAACACACAAACAGAGTCCAATTAGAGGCATTGACTCACGGATTGAGCAAACTTCTTCCGACAGTCCCGAATCTTATTCCAACACTTCAAATCTGTTAGAACAATTGTAATAGATGATATTGAGTCAAATTACGAGGTCCGGTTGCGAGAAAGTCACTTGTTATAGGCTTCGGAATGTAACACACAAACTGAGTCCAATGAGAGGCATTGACGCACGGATGGACCAAACTTCTTCCGACAGTCCCGAATCTTATTCCAAGACTTAAAATGTGTTAGAACAATTGTAATAGAAGATATTGAGTCAAATTACGAGGTCCGGTTGCGAGAAAGTCACTTATTATAGGCTTCGGAATGTAACACACAAACACAGTCGAATTAGAGGCATGGACGCACGAATGGAGCAAACTTCTTCTGATAGTCCCGAATCTTATTCCAACACTTCAAATGTGTTAAAACAATTGTAATTGAACATATTGAGTCAAATTACGAGGTCCGATTGCGAGAAAGTCACTTGTTATAGGCTTCGGAATGTAACACACAAACTGAGTCCAATTGGAGACATTGACGCACGGATGGAGCAAACTTGTTCTGATTGTCCCGATTCTAATTCTAACACTTCAAATGTGTTAAAATAATTGTAATAGAAGATATTGAGTCAAATTACAAAGTCCGGTTGCAAGAAAGTCACTTGTTATAGGCTTCGGAATGTAACACACAAACTGAGTCCAATTAGAGACATTGACACACGGATGGAGCAAACTTCTTCCTACAATCCCGAATCTCAGTCCAACACTTCAAATGTGTTAGAACAATTGTAATTGAAGATATTGAGTCAAATTACGAGGTCCGGTTACGAGAAAGTCACTTGTTATAGGCTTCGGAATGTAACACACAAACTCAGTCCAATTAGAGCCATTGACGCACGGATGGAGCCAACTTGTTCCGACAGTCCCGAATCTTATTCCAACACTTCAAATGTGTTAAAACTATTGTAATAGAACATATTTTGTCAAATTATGAGGTCCGGTTGCGAGAAAGTCACTTGTTATAGGCTTCGAAATGTAACACACAAACAGAGTCCAATTAGAGACATTGACGCACGGATGGAGCAAACTTCTTCCGACAGTCCCGAATCTTATTCCAACACATCAAATGTGTTAGAACAATTGTAATAGAAGATATTGAGTCAAATTACGAGGTCCGGTTGCGAGAAAGTCACTTGTTATAGGCTTTGGAATGTAACACACAAACTGAGTCCAATTACATACATTAACGCATGGATGGAGCAAACTTCTTCCGACAGTCCCGAATCTTATTCCAACACATCAAATGTGTTAGAACAATTGTAATAGAAGATATTGAGTCAAATTACGAGGTCCGGTTGCGAGAAAGTCACTTGTTATAGGCTTCGGAATGTAACAAACAAAATGAGTCCAATTAGAGGCATTTACGCACGGACGGAGCAAACTTCTTTCGACAGTCCTGAAATTAAGGTTTTTCCGCGTCGTTGATTATGGAAACCCTAATGTTCAAGAATATTTATAATTTCTCCGATTTGGTTCACTTAATCTACAAAAATGCAGACTTGCACAGTGGCTCGTGTCGGATATCGTCCGCACTCGGGGTTATGGCAAAATGAGAACAATAATAATAGAAACTGCTAAGAATTTATGGAAGGGTGAGAATGGTGATATGATTGATTTTTAAAACACTCTTTTGGAGAAAAGAAAATAGATTTGAGTAGGAATAAAAGAAAATAGAAAATACCAAAATAATAAAATTCAAGTCAATTTATTGAATGATCAAACGAGTTTACAAAAATTTAACAAATAAAGCAAACACTAATTTAGAAAGCAAATAATTGAAATGAAACTCAAAAGCGATGTAGAGAGAGAAAGTACTAAACTGACCTAGAGAGAGAAAATCAAAAGGATTTTTTTTTTAGAGAAAGTTTAGAGAGAGTACTTTAGAGAGAGAAAAAAAAATCACCTAGAACCTAGAGAGAGAAGATTACTAGATATGAAGATATTACCTTTCCTTCTATCACTTGAGTTGAGATCTTACCATTTTTAAATTATCAAGCTGTAGAAAGAGAATGAAGGTTGCTGTCCAGTAGACGAGAAGTGACTAAACCATGTTGGAGGAGAGGTGCATGGTTAAGAGGTGTGGCAGCAAGGGAGGTTGAGATCGTGAAGGGCAAGGGATGAAGGTGCCTAGTGATGGAGCCCGTGGGAAGACCAAGACACTGTGTTGAAGAGGCAATCCGTGCAAGTGTGTGGATCACACGACCAAGAGGGTGCAGCGCCTTCAATGATCCAAGGATGAATGTTGGATTGACGGTCCACTATTGTGGCTGGTGGAAGTGCAGGTCGTTCGAATGGTGGCAGGCAGGGATGACGATGATCTCAAGAGGAGCATGCATCCAGGAGGATGATGAGCAGCACGTGGCTGAGAATTGAGAGGGTGCTTGCTGCCAGGTAGTGAGCTTGAGAAGATCACCAGAGTTCAACAGGTGGAGAACTTTCTCCACATTACTGTGCAAGTTCGCTAGAGGAACCTGCTATTGGAGCCGTGTGCAGCTAGAAGAATAGCATGAAGGAGAAGAAAGCCACATGGAGAAGAGAACAGCAGTGCTGTAGTTGCAGGTTGCACTTCCAGCAACCGTTAGATAGGAGGAGATGGGCAGCAAGAGGGTGATAGCTGCTGGGGCGGTACTTTAGGCGTGCTCACAAGGGTGGAGCTCGTGGTGAATACCACGGTGGTGATTAGGGTGTGGAGCTGCCTGGAAGGGCAGCAAGGTTGAGATGGGGAAACTATTGTTGTGGAGGAAAAAAAAAAACAACAACGGTGTTGCTGTTGGTGGTGGAGAGAATGGGAGGCGAACCAGATTTCTGGTTCGTTTGGAAAAGAAGATAAGAAGGGATCTGCTGGTCTGTAAGGAATGGAAACGGGAGTTGGTGGTTGTGAATGGTGTGATGAAGAATTGGTTGCTGCTAGAGACTGAAGCAGCAAGGATGGTGGAGGATCCCGAGTTTTGAGTGGGAAAGGAGCAGTCCGACAAAAGCACACGGTGGAGGTTGTTGGTGGTGGGTTGTAGAAGAAAAGAAGCACCAGTAGGTGCTGGTTCTTACCGGATTAGCTCCTGGAGATGAAAACAAAGGAGGTGGAGAGGTTGTGGTACAGCTTACGGTTTGGAGAATAGTGGGCAGCAGCTAAAAGACGTGGTGGCTTGGGAGTTGCTGGGCGTGTTGCGCAGGTGTGCACGAGCTCCTTGAAGGTTGCTGGAGTTCTGGGCTGTGAAGATGTCTTGCAGGTTGTAATGGTGTGCAACGATGGAGAAATCTTTTGCTTTAATGAGAGTTGCATGGAGCAACATCCACGTTAATGGAGAAGACGCTGGTTCCTAGCAGATCTGTGGGAGGAGAAGCAGGCCGGAGTTGCAGCAACTTCGGAGGAAAGATGAAGAAGAAAAAGAAGAGGAGAAAGAAGAAGATGAAGAAGAAAAAGAAGAGGAGAAAGAAGAAGAAGAAGAAGAGGAGGAAGAAGAAGAAGAAGAAGAGGAGGAAGAAGTAGAAGAGGAGGAGGAGCTTTACCGGTGGCTGTTGGTGGTAGAGTGCAAATTCCGGCGAGCTTCTCGCCGGAATCAATGGTGGCTGGTAGATTAGATAAGGGAAGAAGAAAATGAAGGGGGAGGGAACCAGCCGTTTGGGCTGTGAAGGTTGCTGGTTTGGGGAGCTCCGACGATCACACTTCAAGAAGAGGAAGAAGAAGGAGAGAAAGAAATAATGGGGGAGGGAACCAAACTTCTAAGGGAACCGTGGGTTCCTCTTATAGTTTTAGGAGAGAGGAGTAGTGATTAGGAGAGAGAATTGTGGAATTAGTTGGAGAGGTTGAGGGAGAATTGGTCTTGTGAAGACCATTTCTCTCTCAAGCAAAGGTGGTGTGGGCTTCTAATGAATGGGCTTTGGGCCATGAGGTTATTGGGTGATGAATCCATAGGCCTTGGGCTATTAAATGGGTAGGTCCTATTCCATAGAGTTGGGCCAAGGAAATTGCCACATGTCGGCCAGTGAGCCACAGGGATAATGGACCGAAGGATTGGGTATGGGTCATGGGCATGGGCTCAAGGATAAGCATCCCTAATGGGCAAAATGGATATGGGCCTCTTGCGAGGCCATGGGTTAGGGTGTGATATTCGCTCAAAAGTGCTTATTTTAAGCACTTATCCTGTTAGCGTTATCGCACTCTCCTACGTAAAACTGCTCTAATTATCCACTTTTCTACGTAAGAGTCTATCTCATTGCGTAAAACACACTTTTCTGGACGAAATGGTATATTTGCATGCATTAAACACATTTTCGGAAGTCTAAATATTAAGCCGTTCTGATAAAGTCTCATTACGCGCTTCTTCTGTCGCAGGAAACCCCGATGGGACGATTTTCGAGACTTGTGGGCCCAAATCGATCATGAAAGCCCATTATCAAAGCTTAACAAGCCCACATGCTATAACTAGAAGATATGGGCCAAATATGGGCTGAATAAGATGACCAAAAAGCCGGCCCAAAGAACGAAGAGAGTAGGAGAGCCAATGACCAAGAGACGGACCAAAGCGTTTAAAGCCACATGAGTCAGCAAAGAATGATGGTCGACTCTACTGGAGAAGCGTGAGGATGGTCACAGTGAAGAACAGGGTTCCAGACCCTCCGCCAGTGCTTTTTTCCATTTTTTTTGATACTTTTTCTCTCATCTCTCCTTATTCTCTCTCTCTCTTCATCTCTCGATCCTCGAATCTACTGACCTAACCCCAAAACTCCTGCCTATCAGCTCTATCTCATCTCCCTTAGCTTTCTGACCGTTGGATCTTCCATCGGACCGTTGGATCTTCAATCGGACCGTTGGATCTCTCTAGATCCGTCGATCTACCAATCTGGGTCCCAATCAAGTCACCATCCATCCGATCGCCTTCAGAATGCCTGTCACATCATCTTGTGAGACGATGGACATCATCAGTCCATGTGGGCCAGTAGCCGGGCCCATCAGCATCGACCCGCTGTCCGACCAGTTAGTGGACCCCGCGAATTTCAAAAATAATTTTAATTAAATGGGGGGTCCACTAATTGGGGAGATTCCCCATAGAAAAGTAGGTTTTTACTTAAAAAAAAAAAAAAAAAAAAAAAAAAAATATTTTTTTATTTTCAAAAAATACCCTATTTCCATTAATGGAAATAGGGAGCTTTATAAGAGGAGGGAGAAGGGTTCGTTCGAACCCTAATCCCCCTCAAATCTTCTCCTCTCCTTCCCCTTTACTCTTCCCCTCGTTTTTGGCCCCATCTTCCTCCTCCTTTCTTCTTTCTCGTTATTCCTCTTCTTCATCTTCTTCACGTTGGCTACCGGAGTTGCAGCCTGCAACTCCGGCCTGCAACGTCAGTAACCCCTGCACCACCAACCTGCTGCCTCCACGTCTTGGTGCGTGGCCTCTCTAAACAACAACACCACAAGAAGCGGCCTGGATATCGTCTTCACGCACCAACCTGCAACTCCGACCGGCAACTTGTAATCACCACCAGCAACCATCATCTTCCTTCCGTGCTCCACACGGACATCACTCTCCTTGCTGCTGCCCTTTCCTCCTCCACGACCTGCAACATTGAGTTGCAGGTTTGAACCTTCAAAACAAAAAATAAAAATAAAAATAAAAGAAAGATCACCGGAGCTCCGGCGAACACCGTTAAAAACCGGCTACTCTCTCTTCTTCCACACCCATCTCTCTAATATTTCTCCCAAACTTTCTCTCATACCAGCAAGGTCCCTCCCTGCTGCACTTCACGGACTCCTCCTGAGGGCCGTCTTCTCTCCATATTCTTCTCCAACCGGACTGGTTCCCTGCAACGTCACCTTCTTCATCATCTCGCCCTTGGCCAGAAAACACCACCATCGAACATCGAATGTTGCTGCTGCCACCCCAATCCAAGCAAACTTCTTCTAATGGCAGGTGTAGCTACCTCCTCTCAATGATCAGCAGCGATCTGAAACTCCTAACGGCAATTGAGGACATCTTCTCCATCACGTCTACCTCTCTCCATGCTGCTCCACTAACTTGATGTCGTCGTTAATGGAGGCCATCATCTTTTGCCCCTGCTTGCTCTCGATCACCAGTCAAGAAAATCATCTGTGAATCAATGGCCAGAGCATCATCACCCATAGACAGATTCTTTTTGCCGATCAATCTCACTTCTTGGTAAGACCATATGGTAGGTTTCATCCCTTAATTTCTTTTTCTCTATCTAGGACCTCTCTCTCTCTCTAGATTTCTCTACCATTTTCTATTTTCTCATTATTTCTCTCTCTACATCTCTATTTTCTCTCTCTAAATTTTACATGCTTTCTAAGTTAGTCTTTACATCACTTTTTAGATAATTGTTAGTTATCGATATTTGGATTTGTAAGGAACATTTCAAGTAGATGAATAAAGTTGGAATTGTGTATGTGTTCTTATTTTGATATCATTAGCACTTTCTAAATTCAATGAAGTTTTGAAAATCTACTTTCATCATTCTCAACTCTCTACCATATCTGGCAACTCCCCGTTATAATCATTCTTTAATATACATGCCTTAACCCCGAGTGCGGATCGACATCCGACACGAGCCACTGTGCAAAATTGCCCATTTTACAGGTTAAAAGTTTCGGATAATTACAAATATTGTTGAAGTTAGGGTTTCCGTAACCAACGACGCGGAAAAAACCCTATTTTCAAATGGCGCCGCTGCCGCTCGGGTGACCGGAAGTGCGAAAAAGGACGTAAAGACGGAATTGGAAAGTTGCTGAAGCGAAAAGCTGCTCAATTTGGACAGCCTGACCTTTTCGGGAAACTTTCTATTTTTGGTTTTTAGTGATTTTTAGCAGTTTTTAATTACTATTTTTAATGTCTCGGAAGGCCGAGTGCAATTTGTAATAATTTAGGAATTTTACTGCTTTCCATATAACTGCTAGATCTTGTTCTAGGGTTTTTTAGAAACCCTAGATTAAGTGGAAATTACCAAAAAAATAAAAAAATCAAAATTCAAAAAAATTAGGGTTTCATATTCTGCAAATTTTTAGAAATCACCAATCCAGGATTTGCGATTTTTGGAAAGATTCCAAAATCTTGATACTCTGCTTAATTAGGGTTTCCCCTCTTAGAAGTTTCCTCTTTAGAAGAATTTCTATCTTTAGAAATCTTCCGAATTTGGAAAAGTCTGCAAAAGGAAACGCCCCAAATCTAGCAGAATTTCAATTTTGGGAAATTTCCCAAAATTATAAGGGATCTCGCAATCAAATCTTTCTTGGAAGATCTCCACCGTTCGGGAAACTTTCCAATCTAGGTATTTTCCAATCTGGGAATTCCTAAATTTTAACCCATCTCGAATTTGGAAACTAATTCAAAAACTTGCCTAAATCTAGTGCTTGTTCAGTGAACCCTAAAAAGGCAAGGATCTTCCAAATAGAATCCCGAATACCTAAACCGTGCGATCTAACTTTTCTGCAGGAACACGATCCAGTGTGGGTAGAGAGCGAAAGCTCAAAGAGGTGGAGTCGGGCCCAAGCCCATTAGGATATCCCTCTCTAACCCACGGAGGAGACCCCGTGGCGTGGCCCACGGGAGGTAAGTCTCTATCCTCGCCTTGAGTGCGATACAGAGCATATTGGGTGCATCATTGCCGCTTGTCTATTTGTTTTATAGCAACAACTTATTCGACTTGCGTGGAGTGGCCGTTAATCAATCAACTCTAAGAGAGCAGACCCAGCTCCAAAATTGAAACTGGTGGGATTTCATCACCCACCTCATCACTCCAGCTGATATTGATCCCCAGGATCCATCTATAATAAAAAGAATCAAGAAGTAGAGCCAATTAGCCCGGTGTTCGAGGAAAAATCCACACACAGCGAACCCGCTTAACATCCAATCGAAATAAGACCACGAGCGCGGGTCCCTGTTGTCTAACACACCCATAAGTCCCTGCTACTCAAGTACACTGAGCTCGACGTGGCATCTTGGACTATTCGGCGGTTAGTTGCGTGTGGACTAGGAACACGCACCAACCCTAGCTTAACCCGAGGGAACACTCTTCTTATACACTTGACCAATCCGGTTAGTCTGGGACGTACTTAAGTCAGCCATTGTGCCGCACGTCTGTCTAGGCTTCGGATTGCCTTGTTGTTAACTAGAGTTAGTACTAAAGGATTCGCTCTGAAGAGTGTAGCCTGGTGAGAACCTCTGAGTGCAAAACAGTTAGTCCGGCGGTTAAAAGATAAACCAGTGGTCCGCCCACTGTCATAATCTACTCTACCCCAAAACTAACAAAGATAATTCCTAAAATATATCCTGATTGCTTAGAACAGGATTATCTGTGCTTGGTGTGCATCATTTAGGATAGTGTTCCTCTCTGGCAACTTTTTGCCAAGTATAGAGCTTGCCTCATTCGCGTATGCCCGGTTGGACTCGCCCGAACAAGCGCTTGATTCGATCTGAGAATCACGTCCCTACAGTGGATCCTCCACTGAATTCTTCCCCATCTCTTTCCCCACCCACCTCCCCCAGTACTACTACCTTTGTAGTCATGGCAGTCGAACGACCTCTTATCGAGACGTTCGCTCCTATCTCTGCCAATCCCCCCACTTGCATTGTTCTCCCACCTACTACGGCGGTACAATTTGAGATCAGGCCGCAGACGATCCAAATGCTGCCTACCTTTCGTGGTCTCCCAAGAGAAGACCCATATTCCCATATTCGGGAATTCCAACATGTCATCCTACTTTTCAAGAATCAGAACCTCGATGATGACAATGTGCGTCTGCGAGTTTTCCCATTCTCGCTCAAAGACCGAGCCTCAGATTGGCTCTACTCCTTACCCGCTGATTCAATCAGTAGTTGGAAAGAATTGGTGGGCAAATTTATGTCTAAATTCTACCCCATGACTCGGACCAACCAAATGAAGCAACTCATCCAGGACTTTCGACAAAAGTCCGATGAGAAATTTTTTGAAGCGTGGGATAGATTCCAAGACTACCTGACTAAATGCCCCCACCATAGCATCGACAAGGGCAATCTTGTCCATGTCTTCTATAAGGGACTTACTGATGAGTCCCGGACCATGGTAGAGTCAATGTGCCAAGGAAAATTCCTGCACCAAACTCCGACCGATGCATACAAATTCTTGGGAGAGTTAGGAGAAAACTCTCAACATTGGACGACTGACTCAGAGTTTAGTCGAACCACTTCGGTCCAAAGGACAACCAAGGGACATGATACTACCGCAGATACTGAGCTTCGATCTGTCATTCAAGAGTTGAGCAAGTCCGTCTCGGCACTGGCTGTGTCTGTACAAAAGCCTACTCAACAATCTACCCCAGTCATGCATGTGGGACACGAGAGCCCTATGGAATCCTGTACCCTCTGTCTGCAACCCTCCCATACTACTGAGCATTGTCCTTTGAATGAAGGATGGTCCAATCCTCTTCAGGAAGAAGTTTGTGCTTTCAGCACATACAAACCACCCACTCAGAACTCGTATAGTCAATCTTATCATCCGGACACGAGAAACCACCCTAACTTCTCTTGGAGGCCTCAGTCTACTCAACCACAAGCTCAACCTCCACGTCAACCTCAGGGCATGTATCCTCCTGGGTTCAATCAACCCAATAGGCAATTCAATCAGGGTCAGTACCAGCAGAATCAGTACCCATCTACTCAGAACCAGCAATTCCAACAGGGTCAATACTCTGGACAACAGAGCACATTTCAGAATCAGCAAAGAGTTCCCCAGAACTTTCAGAACCAACCGATTGTCCCAACTAATTCTCCAGCCTATAACTATAATGCCCCAATGAGCTCGAGTCGCGAATTGGTGCCTCAGCTCCCATTAGCTGCCCCCCAACAGTCGCTCCCCAAATCTGGTATCGAAGACCTTCTAGCTCAACTCATTACTCAGCAACAACAATCTATGCAACGCCTAGAGCAACAGCAACAGCAATCCATGCTTCGTCTAGAGCAACGCTTAGGCAACTTGGAAGCTGAGAAAGCTAAAGGCATTTTTCCTAGCCAACCCATTGCTAACCCTAAAGGAAATGCCAAAGGAGCAGTATATGAGATCGGATCCCAATCTCAAAGCCAGAATGAGAATTGTCAAGGGGAGGTGCAAGCTGTAACCACCCTACGATCTGGAAAAACTGTGGACATGGGAGTCCAATCACCACCGGTGCCATCTCCGGCACCCATCACTCGCACAGAGGAAACTAGTCCTAATCCTACCTCTACTCCTTCTACCTCTGCACCAACATCAGATATCCCTGTGCAGAAATCTAAGGCTAAAGACAAATCCATTTGTCGAGTAAAGCCTCCCTTCCCGGACAGACTTGTCCAAGATAAGCGGGATCAGCAATTCTCTGAGATCTTAGATGTCTTTAAAGACGTCCAGATCAATATCCCATTCCTTTCTGCTATCAAGCAAATCCCTTCCTATGCCAAATTCCTCAAGGACTTGTGCACAGTTAAGCGGCGTACGCATGTACCCAAAGCTGCCTTCTTGGCCGAAAAAGCTACCGCGTTCATTCAACGCAACAGTGTGATCAAACACAAGGATCCAGGTAGCCCAACTGTCCAATGTGAAATTGGTGACAACTTTAGCTGCACTGCCTTGCTAGATTTAGGGGCTAGCGTTAACCTCATACCATTCTCGGTATATCAGCAGTTAGGACTGAAAGATATGAAGCCTACCAATGTCACCCTGAAATTGGCTGATCAGTCCATCAAGATTCCAAGAGGAATCATTGAAGATGTCCTAGTAAAAGTCGCTGACTTTTATTATCCTGTGGACTTTATCATTCTAGACACCGAGCCGTGTCAGGATAACCGCATTCCGGTCATCTTAGGCCGTCCATTCCTTGCCACCGCGAACGCACACATCGGGTGCCGGGACGGAAACATGTCCATTGCTTTCGGTAACCTCAAAGCTGAGGTCAACATCTTTCGTTTAATGCAACAAGATGCCGATCGCGAAGTGACCGATGAAATGTGTGCCGTTGAGAGTCTAATCCCGGACTCCACCGAAGATATTCTTAAGCAGTGTCTAGAACACTTTGGAGCTGACTTTGCAACAGAGTCAGCTATTTCTGATCTCAATGATCTTTTGGAGACTGCTCCACTGATAGAGATCCCCGCTCCACTCTTCGAGTTCGAGCCTCTGATAACCATGGCCAGAGAACCCATCATTCCTTTTACTACTGAAGTCAAACCTCTTCAATCCGTGTCTTCTGTGACACCTATTTCTACTCCATCTGCTCCAAAATTGGAGCTTAAGCCTCTTCCAACAGATCTTTCCTATGCCTATCTTGGTCCTAAGGAAACCTACCCTGTCATTATTGCTTCCGCTTTGTCTGAGAGTGAACGTAAGAAACTTCTCGAGCTGCTCAACGAGCACAAATCTGCGATAGGTTGGACTATAGATGATATTCGTGGCATAGACCCCTCGGTGTGCCAACATCACATCTACCTCGAGGATGAATCCAAAACCTCTCGAGAACACCAGAGGCGGTTGAACCCCGTCTTGAAGGATGTAGTCCGGGATGAGGTCCTTAAACTGTTAGATGCGGGTATCATTTACCCCATCTCCGATAGCAAATGGGTGAGTCCTATTCATGTCGTCCCTAAAAAGGCAGGATTCACAGTTGTGGAAAATGAGAACAAGGAAATGGTCACCCAGCGCCTGAAGAAAGGGTGGAGAGTCTGCATCGATTACCGACGACTCAACACCAACACTAGGAAGGACCATTTTCCTTTACCCTTCATAGACCAAATGTTGGAGAGATTAGCAGGTCACTCCTATTACTGCTTCCTCGATGGTTACTCAGGGTATAATCAAATACCCATCGCCCCTGAGGATCACGAGAAGACAACTTTCACCTGTCCCTTTGGCACTTTTGCCTACAAGCGCATGCCCTTTGGCCTCTGCAATGCACCCGCGACCTTTCAAAGGTGTATGATGAGTATATTCTCTGACATGGTGGAAAAATTCCTCGAAGTCTTTATGGACGACTTCTCAGTCTTTGGGTCATCCTTTGATGACTGTCTGAACCATCTAGGGCTTGTACTTCAACGCTGTCAGGACAAGCGACTTGTCCTCAATTGGGAGAAATGCCACTTCATGGTGACGAAGGGCATTGTTCTGGGACATGTCATTTCCCATCAGGGCATTGAGGTCGACAAAGCTAAAATCGATATCATCTCGACCTTGCCCATTCCTAAGTCCGTACGTGACATCCGTTCCTTTTTGGGACACGGCGGATTCTATAGGCGATTCATCAAGGACTTCTCTCAAATCGCTCGACCTCTGTCCCATCTTCTAGCTAAAGATAGTCCTTTCGACTTTAATGCTGACTGTGTCAAGGCATTTGAGCGTCTCAAATCTGAGCTCACTACTGCGCCCATTATCCGTCCCCCGGATTGGACTCTACCTTTCGAGGTAATGTGCGATGCTTCTGACTACGCGTTAGGCGCTGTTCTAGGGCAGAGAGTTGACAAAAGGTCACACGTGATCTACTACGCGAGCAAAACTCTTAACTCTGCCCAAATGAATTACTCCACCACTGAGAAAGAACTCCTGGCGGTAGTCTTCGCCCTTGATAAATTTCGTCAGTACCTCTTAGCCACTAAGGTGGTTGTGTACACTGATCATGCAGCCCTTCGTTATCTCATGTCGAAAAAGGAAACCAAGCCTCGATTAATTCGATGGATTCTCTTACTGCAGGAATTCGACCTCGAGATTAAGGATAAGAAAGGAACTGAGAATGTAGTGGCTGATCACTTGTCTAGACTGACTTTAGAGTCATCCTTCGACACCCAGCCCATCCCTGAAACCTTTCCAGACGAACAACTGTTCGCCATCTCTGTTAATCCTTGGTATGCTGACATTGTCAATTACCTTGTCACCGAAGAAATGCCGTCACACTGGTCAAAACAGGACAAAAGCCAATTCCTAGCAAGAGTTAAGTACTACTCTTGGGATGACCCTTATTTGTATAAATACTGTCCTGACCAGATCATTCGTCTCTGTGTCCCTGAGTCGGACCAACTCAATATCTTATCCTCGTGTCATGACCAACCTTGTGGTGGTCATTTCAGCACTAAGAAGACTGCAGAAAAAGTGCTGCAATGCGGATTCTACTGGCCCACATTATTTAAAGATGCCCACATCTACAGCAAAACCTGTCCTAATTGCCAGCATCTAGGCCGCATCTCCCAGAGGAACATGATGCCCCTAACTCCCATCCAGGTCGATGAAATATTTGACATTTGGGGCATCGACTTCATGGGCCCCTTTCCCATTTCCTATGGTTTTGAGTACATTCTCCTTGCGGTAGACTATGTATCCAAATGGATAGAAGCCATTCCCACCAAGACGAATGACCACAAAGTGGTGGTCAAATTTCTAAAGGAGTTCATCTTCGCTCGATTCGGTGCCCCTAAGGCCATCATTAGTGATGGGGGCACCCATTTCTGCAATAAGATATTCGAAAACTTAATGAAGAAGTATGGGGTAACCCACAAGGTTGCCCTAGCTTATCATCCGCAGACTAGTGGTCAAGTAGAGGTCTCTAATCGTCAGATCAAGCAGATCTTGGAGAAGACAGTCAATACCACACGTAAAGACTGGTCTACTCGTCTCACTGATGCTTTATGGGCATACAGAACCGCCTACAAGACCCCACTCAATATGTCTCCCTATCGTCTGGTCTTTGGGAAACCCTGTCATCTACCGGTAGAGATTGAACATCGTACTCTGTGGGCCATTAAGAAGCTCAACTTCGACCTCGACTCTGCAGGGGAAGAGCGAAAACTTCAAATGAATGAGTTAGAAGAACTCAGAAATGATGCCTACAACTTGTCCAAGAATTACAAAGCCAAAATGAAGTGGATACATGACAAGAGCATCCTCAGGAAAGAGTTCCATCCAGGACAGAAGGTCCTTCTTTATAATTCTCGTCTTCATCTCTTCCCTGGAAAACTGAAATCTAGGTGGACCGGTCCGTATACGGTCACCGCAGTCACACCCTTTGGGGCAATCACTATTGAGGATCCCAAGGATCACTCCTCTTTTCAGGTCAATGGGCAGCGTCTAAAACAGTTCCATGAACTTGACGTATTGTTCATTCAGACTTTTGAGATCGATCTCATCGATCCTACCTATGTCGACTGATGATCTACTCAGTCTCCTGTGCTCCAACTTGGTTGGGGGTGCCTGTCACCCCCGTCATGTCTGGCTGAAGACGTAAAACTTAGCGCTTTCGGAAAGGCAATTCCGGTATTCCTAGAGTACATGAGTCTCATGCATTTGTTATTACTGTTATATCTCTGGAAATGCAGGTACAGTCATTCTTCCGATCATCAGGTACCACACACTGTCGAGTTTCTGCCGACTTGGTAACATCCTTCCTGAATCTTTGCATCATCATCATTGATTTGTTATCATTTTATGTCCCGGTCATGAGCACCGAGGACGGTGCTATATTTTGGTTGGGGGTGGGTATTTACCAAAACTCATGTCTTTATTTAAAAAAAAAAAAAAAAAAAAAATTTCTTATTTTTGGGGTGATTTCCGATGTTCTCCAAAAGTTTTCTAGAATTTCAAAAATGTGTCAAATACCCTGACTTTGATTAGCTGAAAACCTCCGTTAAGTCAGTATTGAGGATGTCAATTTTTGTTTAAAGTTAGCGTTGAGTCAAGTCAAGTGTGACTACAGCAGGTTTGAAAACTTAGAAAAAATCAGATTCGGCACAATTGTACACTATCAACATCAGAGTCATCCTAAGTTTGGAAATTCTAGAGATCCTGTGAGAAGAATTGTGGAGACCTAACCCAGTAAGCTTTCGAGCCTTTAATCATTTCGGAGAGTTATACAATAATCCTGAGTCACAAGATGACTCACTATTCTTCATGCCCGCAATATTCGTTGAGAGATCTCATTATCTTTTGCTTCGATCATGGAACTCGGAACGACATCAACATTGGATTACTACGACAGAACCTTCTCTGTATCCAGTCAAGACAGTATACATGATAGTGCAAACCCTAGAAAATGATTTAGGCCATTTTTCTGAACCATTCAGCCTTTTTACTCACCTGAATTATACTTCACTAGAAGCCCCTTGAACCTTTCTATAAAAGCCTTTTATTTGCAAACCCATCAACCTAAAATCCAGTCCAGCTACGAAACATGACTGGCTACCCTTATTTTGAGATGGACAAAAGAATAACTGATGTGGGTGTACCGTGAAAAGAAAAGTAAAGAAGAAGAATCAAAAGGAAAAGAAAGTGGTTCAAGCTGAAAACAAAATATGAAAAGAAAGTATGAAGAAGAGCTGAAAAGAAATTGAGCAGTCTCAGAAATATCAAGAAAAAGAGAAAAATACGAAAAAAGGAAAAAGAACCAGATAATGGTGTTACGTCGCAGGAAAAATTCAAGAAAATGGCAATATCCTCTCAAGATCTTTGAAATCCTGTATACCTTTATTTTTCTACACCTGACCTAAGCCTCATTACAACCCAGGAAAGTCCTACTTGATTCTAGGATAGCACGATCATAAAATGTGGAGATTGGAGAAAGAGAAGCTATAGAGTTTGATCTGACGTTCCCGAGTGAAGTGGCATTCCAATCATGAGATCTTCTTCTGTTAAAGATGTCCTTCCTTCAAATAAAACATATGTGAGATCTTTTGCCTCTTTATATTAAATACATCTCCTCACATATAAATTGAGAGAAAAGAAGAAAACCCTTCTTGTGTGATTCTATTCTGAGTGCTAAACATGTGAGATTTGAGGTCGAGGCATAAAAACTTAGAGGTGATCTGGAAATCTTTACTGTCGGATGATGAGAACGTTGAGCACACACACACGCAGAGTCTGACTATTCTGGGTCATGATTATCAGTCTGTAGTCTTGCCAAAACTTTCCAACTCTTCGCTAGCATGTAACTGTTTTTGCATCCATTCAATGATTTGACGAACGGGGTTTTCCCTGAGCTAATATGAAAAAGTGTGCAGCATGTGCAGAGCCCTTTTAAGCTCATGTATTTCGCACTAATTGCCAAGGATTGGCAATATGCTGGTTGGGGGTTGTGATATTCGCTCAAAAGTGCTTATTTTAAGCACTTATCCTGTTAGCGTTATCGCACTCTCCTACGTAAAACTGCTCTAATTATCCACTTTTCTACGTAAGAGTCTATCTCATTGCGTAAAACACACTTTTCTGGACGAAATGGTATATTTGCATGCATTAAACACATTTTCGGAAGTCTAAATATTAAGCCGTTCTGATAAAGTCTCATTACGCGCTTCTTCTGTCGCAGGAAACCCCGATGGGACGATTTTCGAGACTTGTGGGCCCAAATCGATCATGAAAGCCCATTATCAAAGCTTAACAAGCCCACATGCTATAACTAGAAGATATGGGCCAAATATGGGCTGAATAAGATGACCAAAAAGCCGGCCCAAAGAACGAAGAGAGTAGGAGAGCCAATGACCAAGAGACGGACCAAAGCGTTTAAAGCCACATGAGTCAGCAAAGAATGATGGTCGACTCTACTGGAGAAGCGTGAGGATGGTCACAGTGAAGAACAGGGTTCCAGACCCTCCGCCAGTGCTTTTTTCCATTTTTTTTGATACTTTTTCTCTCATCTCTCCTTATTCTCTCTCTCTCTTCATCTCTCGATCCTCGAATCTACTGACCTAACCCCAAAACTCCTGCCTATCAGCTCTATCTCATCTCCCTTAGCTTTCTGACCGTTGGATCTTCCATCGGACCGTTGGATCTTCAATCGGACCGTTGGATCTCTCTAGATCCGTCGATCTACCAATCTGGGTCCCAATCAAGTCACCATCCATCCGATCGCCTTCAGAATGCCTGTCACATCATCTTGTGAGACGATGGACATCATCAGTCCATGTGGGCCAGTAGCCGGGCCCATCAGCATCGACCCGCTGTCCGACCAGTTAGTGGACCCCGCGAATTTCAAAAATAATTTTAATTAAATGGGGGGTCCACTAATTGGGGAGATTCCCCATAGAAAAGTAGGTTTTTACTTAAAAAAAAAAAAAAAAAAAAAAAAAAAATATTTTTTTATTTTCAAAAAATACCCTATTTCCATTAATGGAAATAGGGAGCTTTATAAGAGGAGGGAGAAGGGTTCGTTCGAACCCTAATCCCCCTCAAATCTTCTCCTCTCCTTCCCCTTTACTCTTCCCCTCGTTTTTGGCCCCATCTTCCTCCTCCTTTCTTCTTTCTCGTTATTCCTCTTCTTCATCTTCTTCACGTTGGCTACCGGAGTTGCAGCCTGCAACTCCGGCCTGCAACGTCAGTAACCCCTGCACCACCAACCTGCTGCCTCCACGTCTTGGTGCGTGGCCTCTCTAAACAACAACACCACAAGAAGCGGCCTGGATATCGTCTTCACGCACCAACCTGCAACTCCGACCGGCAACTTGTAATCACCACCAGCAACCATCATCTTCCTTCCGTGCTCCACACGGACATCACTCTCCTTGCTGCTGCCCTTTCCTCCTCCACGACCTGCAACATTGAGTTGCAGGTTTGAACCTTCAAAACAAAAAATAAAAATAAAAATAAAAGAAAGATCACCGGAGCTCCGGCGAACACCGTTAAAAACCGGCTACTCTCTCTTCTTCCACACCCATCTCTCTAATATTTCTCCCAAACTTTCTCTCATACCAGCAAGGTCCCTCCCTGCTGCACTTCACGGACTCCTCCTGAGGGCCGTCTTCTCTCCATATTCTTCTCCAACCGGACTGGTTCCCTGCAACGTCACCTTCTTCATCATCTCGCCCTTGGCCAGAAAACACCACCATCGAACATCGAATGTTGCTGCTGCCACCCCAATCCAAGCAAACTTCTTCTAATGGCAGGTGTAGCTACCTCCTCTCAATGATCAGCAGCGATCTGAAACTCCTAACGGCAATTGAGGACATCTTCTCCATCACGTCTACCTCTCTCCATGCTGCTCCACTAACTTGATGTCGTCGTTAATGGAGGCCATCATCTTTTGCCCCTGCTTGCTCTCGATCACCAGTCAAGAAAATCATCTGTGAATCAATGGCCAGAGCATCATCACCCATAGACAGATTCTTTTTGCCGATCAATCTCACTTCTTGGTAAGACCATATGGTAGGTTTCATCCCTTAATTTCTTTTTCTCTATCTAGGACCTCTCTCTCTCTCTAGATTTCTCTACCATTTTCTATTTTCTCATTATTTCTCTCTCTACATCTCTATTTTCTCTCTCTAAATTTTACATGCTTTCTAAGTTAGTCTTTACATCACTTTTTAGATAATTGTTAGTTATCGATATTTGGATTTGTAAGGAACATTTCAAGTGGATGAATAAAGTTGGAATTGTGTATGTGTTCTTATTTTGATATCATTAGCACTTTCTAAATTCAATGAAGTTTTGAAAATCTACTTTCATCATTCTCAACTCTCTACCATATCTGGCAACTCCCCGTTATAATCATTCTTTAATATACATGCCTTAACCCCGAGTGCGGATCGACATCCGACACGAGCCACTGTGCAAAATTGCCCATTTTACAGGTTAAAAGTTTCGGATAATTACAAATATTGTTGAAGTTAGGGTTTCCGTAACCAACGACGCGGGAAAACTCTACTTTCAGGGTGCGTTTGGCCGCTAGAGGAGAAAAAAAATGGTAAATGAGCCCAAAACACCATGGGCTGTAGGACGGGTTACAAGGCCGTGGGCTTCCAATTTGCTTGTGGGCCACTTGGCCATGGGGGCTGTTAGATGATGAAACTATGATAATTGGATGAGATGAGGTGGCAGTTTGACTCGGTCCACAATTGGCGGACCATAGGATCTGGAAAGATCCAACGGTCAGATGAATGATCTAACGGTCGAATTGAAGATCTAACGGTAGAAGAACTATGAGAGATGGAATAAAGCTAAAGGAGAGAAGATCTGAGGTTAGATGATGGAGATCAGAGGGTTAGGATGATCGATCTAAGAATCGGATGGTGAGATATAGGCAATTCGATCGTGGAGAGGGGGATCAGATGGTAGATCTGGGGATCTAATGGTAGGATGAGATGATCTACAGGTTAGATATTAGAGTCTAGAGAGATGGAGAGAAAATTAGGAGAGAGGAGAGAGAAAATAATACAAAATAATGGCAAAAGAGCTGGCGGAGGGTCATGAACCCTGATCTTCAATGTAATCTTCCGTCGGCTTTACCAATTACGTAAGCCGTCATTTTATGTCAGTTGGTGCGGCTTTGAATCACTTTAGCTCGTCTCTTGGTCTTCAGCTTTTCCTCTCTCTTGGTCCTTGTTCCGGCTCTACAATCCTCTAGCTTTGCCCGTATATGTCTTCTATCTTTTTATCCTAGCCTGTTGGCTCTTTAAGCTTTGATAGAAGTCTTCTGTAGTTGATCGTGGGCTCGCCAGTCCTCGAGAATCGCCCGATAAGGTCTCCTACAAGTGAAAAAGCGCGTAATGAGATTCAACTAAAACACCTTGATACTGGACTATCCGAAATGCGTATATTTCATGCAAATAGTTGATTTTCGTCTAAAGAATGCGTTCTACGCAATGGAAGAAACTCTTATATGGAAAAGTCGACAAAAAGACAAGTTTTACGGAGGAGAATGCGACATCGCTATAAGGATAATGGCTTAAAATAAGCACTTTTGAGAGAATATCACAACCCCCAACTAGCATATTGCCAATCCTTGGCAATTATTGCGAAATAAGTGAGCGAAAGAGGGCTAGGCATGACATGCTAGAAAACTTATTTGCATTACTCAGAAAAAACTCCGTTTTGTTAGATTATTTTATGGATGCAAGAAATCATTCACAAATTAGAACTAATTAGCAAAATGCAACACTTCTACAAATGGACCTTCAAACAAAAGATTACTCAGACTCAGTGTGTGTGTGTGTGTGTTCAACATCATCCTTATCTGGCAGTAGATATATCTGGATCTCTTTAGAGACTCTATGCCTCGACCTCAATCCTCACTTGTATACCACTCAGAAGTGAATCACTCAGAAATGGTTTTATACTTTTCTCTCAAACTATATGTGAGGAGATGAATATAGAAACTGGCAAACGTCTCACATATATAGTTCTTGAATGGAGGGTATAAGAAGATTTAATAGATCTCATGATTGGAATGTCATATCACTTAAGAACGTCAGATCAAACTCTATAATTTCTCTTTTCTCCATTCTCCACACTTGATGATGGTACAAATCTAGAATCAAATAGGACTTACATAGGTTGTATTGAGGCTTAGGATAGGTTCAGAAAAGAAGGATATTCTGGTATTCAAAAATTCTGAGAGGGTATCTCACTATTCTTTGCAACTTTTCCCAGGGATAATATTTCCTTTACTTTTTTTTTTCTTCCAATTTTTGTCTTTTTGGCTATTTTTCAACATTTCCTTATTTCTTTCTGATCATGTTTCTTTTCAGCTCGAACCATTTGTTTTCTTTTTCTTTCTTGGTTTCTATCTTTTCATGATCATACCAAATACTCTTTGATCCCTCTCAGAAGTAGGTTATCGTATTGAACTCTTTTTTGGGATTGGGTTTTTGGTTGATGTGTTAACAAGAAAAGGTTTTCATCAACAGGCTCAAAAATAGTTTCTAACAGTATAGATGTTAAGGTAGCTAAAAAGTCTGATTGGCTAAAAAGATGGCCTATATCATTTTCTAGGGTTTGTACTTTCATCTTCGATGTCTCGAATGGATATAGAGAAGGTTCTTTATGTAATAATCCGAATTTGATGTCGTTCTGAGTTCCATGACCAAAGCAAAGGTTAATGAGACCGCTCAATGGAAATATTAGGGGACTTGAAGAATTGCGAGTCATCTTGTGACTCAGAATAATTTAAAACCCTCAGAAATAATGAAAAGCTCAAAAGCTCACTGGGTTAGGTCTCCACACTTGTTCTTCTTTGATCTCTGGATAATCTAAACTTTGGATAATTCTGACGTTGATATGTGAATTTTTTTTTTTTGCTGAATCTGAGTTTTCAAAGATTTTTCAATCCACTGTAGTAATGTTTGCTTTCAAACTGAATGAAGAGCTAATAAGTGTTTTTTTTTTTCAAAACAGACATCATTTTCAATAAATAGACTTTACGGAAACTTTTTACTCATCAAGTCAGGGTATTTTTGAAAATCACATGAAATCACACCCAAAAATATAAGGTTTCTCTCTCTTTTTTCTTTTTTTTTTTTTTTATTATTTTTTTTTATCAAAATGAAAATATGAGTTTTGGTAAAAACCCACCCCCAACCAAAATATAGCACCGTCCTCGGTGCTCATGACTGGGACAAAAGATGATGAAAAATTGGTAATGATGATGCAAAGGTTCAAGGAGGATATTACCAAGTCAGCATAAACTCGACAGTGTGTGGTACCTGATGATCTGAAGAATAAATGTACCTGCATGTCCAGAAATATCACAGTAATAACAAATATAGAGACTCATGTACTCTAGGAATACCGGAATTGCCTTTCCGAAAGCGCTAAGTTTTATGTCTTCAGCCAGACACGATGGGGGTATATCAAGTACCCCCAACTAGGTTAAAACTCATGGAGACTGAGTGAATCTGCAGTCTTCTAAGGTAGAACAGAGACTGTTATCCTATCCCTTGTCTAGGTATACCTATATAGAACAGGTCTTTCTCAGTGTAAACTGAGAGAAGGATAGTAAGTGCTCTTTGCAGACCCACAAAAACATGTAGTTCAGCTGGGAGGGATCGAAGCTTCTCAGTAAAGACTGAGATGAGAGCAGTAGTGGGGGCTCTGGCCATGGTTAGCAGAGCCGCAAACTCATTGAGTTTAGCGGGAATGTATCTGAATGGAGCAGACTCCTGCAGATCAGTAATAGTATAATTGTTTGACTCCGAGATGAAGTCAGGCGCAAAGTGTTCTTCACACTGGGAGAGTTTTTCCTCGGGAGAGTCCTGAATTAGATTTTCTACGGCACACTGTTTATTGACAACATTGACGTATGGTGGCGGGTCAAAACTGTAGACCTTGTCCTCGAGGTTTCCTAATGTGAGAGGGATGTTCCAATCCCTACACTCAATGTGTTTATCCTCGGTGGGGAACGGTAGGTCCTGGGTAGCTGGAATCCCATTTTCTAGATATTGCTCAATGGTAGGAATATCTACATCCAGTGTTGATGTAGAATCATCAGAGATAGAGATGGATATGGGTATCTCTGTGCTCGGTGTAGAAGTAGCTGCCTGTAAGGGCACCATAGATGGAAACATGGGTTCATCACGATTGTTGCACAATCCAAGGGTGGTGGGGATGGGTAAGTCTAGGCCAATTGGGATCCTATAGTCAAGACACAGCTCAATGTTATGAGTAACTTCTTCAGAGTCCCAGATAGAAATAACAGAGGTAGATGATTCCTCTAAGCTAAGTTCAGAAGTCGGTGCTTTGAAGGACACCGAAGATGAAGACTCTGGCTTATCAATATTGTAGTCCGATCCTTTGTTCGTAGCAACCTCAAGTTCCTCTTGTAAAGTCTGGTACTGGGTCCAGCTGTGCGACTCCTCATTATTGACTGTGGCCAGGGTATTCCCCTCTAAATAAGCCATAGGTTGGCTAGTGAAGTTGACTTCCTCTCTCTCAGATTCTAACTCACCTAGACGGTGTTCCAAGCTCTCCATGGAGTGTTGTTGTTGGATGATGTATTGCGAGAGGAGTTCTTCTAGAGTAGGTTTAGTAGCAAATTGTGGCAGTTCAGCTAAGGGAAGCTGAGGTGCCAACTCTTGAATGTAGTCCGACTGAGTATGAAAGTTATAGGATAAAAGTGACTCTGGGACTATCTGCGAACTCTGAAAATCTTGCGGGGTCCACTGTTGACCAAAATATTCAGTCTGTGGATCTAGCTGGTACTGCAACTGAGAGTACTGCCCATCATATTGTCTAGAAGGTTGGTGAAACTCAGAATGATACATATCCTGTTGTAGATTTTGCTGGGGAAAAGACTGTTGTTCCCATTCAAAGGTATTTTGACTTCCATTATCCAGATAATACATGTTATTGTAGGAGGTCTGCAGCAGAGGTTCAAATGTACTAAAATTACAGACCTCTTCCTGGACATGAGGAAAATATCCCACAGATTTAGAGTGATAAACAGGCTTCTAGACCGCAACATCAAGGGCGGAAACTGAGTTTCTCAAATCCTTAAGTAGGGATTTTAGCACTGGATCGCCCTGTGCTTCATGTCCCATCGAACTCTGTGAGACTGGAGTGTCATGACGACACTCAGGATTGGTATACCAGTGCTCAGAGTTATCTCCTAGATCTTCAAAGAAATTGTGGTAGGTCTCGAATAGAGGCCGTTCAACATCCATCAGAGAGATGTGAGTCCCTCAGAGTAGGGAGATAGATTAGGTGGAAGAGAGCGGTGCGGTAGACTGACTCTCAGATCGAATCAGTCTCGGGTTGGATCAAATCCAAACGAGCATATGCTTGTAAAAGCAAGCCCTAGAGTCGGTAAAAAATATGAGGACTACGAAACCGAATGAGCCTAGATGATGCACACAGAGCAATAGATAATCCTATTTCTAAACAATCAGGATAGTATTATGAATTATCTTGTTTAGTATAGGGATAGTGTAGATTATGACAGTGTGCGGACCACTGGTTTATCTTCTATTACCCGCCGGACTAACTTTTCACTCTTTAGGTTCTCACCAAGATACACTCTTCAAAGCAAATCCGCTAGTACTAACTCAAGTTGACTGCAAGATAATCCGAAGCCTAGACAGACGTGCGGCACATCGGCTGACTTAAGTACGCCCCAGACTAACCGGATTTATCAAGCATGAATATGAGTTTTCCCAGAAGAGGAGCTAAGGTTGGTTCGTGTTCCTAATCCGACACTAAGCTAATCCAACAGACAATCAAGGAAGCCACTTACGAGCTCAGTATACTTGAGTAGTAGGGACCTATGGGTGTGTTAGATAACAGGGACCCGCACTCATGGACTTAATCGACTTGATCTTTGAAGGGGTCGCTTTATGTGGAGTTTTCCTCGAACACCGATCTAAGTGGGCTCTATTCTTGATTGATTTTAATTCTTGGATGTGGTTGCACAAAAGCTGGAATGACGAGGTGAGTGATGAAATCCCACCAGTTTCAAGTTAGAGCTGGGTTTGCTCTTTAATGTATTTTATTACGGCCAAACTAAGCAATTCCGATAATTTTTGCAAAAGCAAATAGACAATCGGCACAGTATTTTGCACAATGATCAAGATCACACTCAAGGCGAGGTGTAGAAACTTACCTGCCCGTTGGCTACGCACGGGGTCTCCTCCGTGAGATAGGGAGGGGTATCCAAATGGGCTTGGGCCCGACTCCACCTCTTTGAGCTTTCGCTCCCTACTCACTTGGTAAACGCAATCCACAATCACGTTAGTCCACAATGGTCTATGGTATGTAATTGGAAGATATACCGCCTTTGGGGTTTCAAGAAACACTTAATGATTTAGGGCCGATATTGTGAATTAGTTCCAATTAGGGTTAAAAATTCAACTTTAGCTATTCCCGAATTAGGGTTCGGAAATATCTACTTTTGAATTACTCGGAGTTGGAAATCTTCCAATTTGAATCAAATAACCAATGGTGATCTAACTAGAAATGGCAGAATTAAAATCTGACCCTAATATTTTTGGTATTTTTTTAATTAGTTAATTATCTAGCAGTTATTCTAAAAGGAGAGAAAATAAAGTCCTAAGTTATTACAACTTTGCACTCGGCCATCCGAGGCATTAAAATAATAAGTGAAAAATGTGAAAAATAAAATTGAAAGTTTCCGATATGGATCGGATCTTGAAGATTAAGCAGCTTTCTGAATTTCTGTTCGTCTTTTTGCAATCCCGTCAACCGAGCGGCAACGGCGCCATTTGAAATTAAGGTTTTTCCACGTCGTTGATTACGAAAACCCTAAAGTTCAACAATATTTGTAATTTCTCCGATTTGGTTCACTTAATCTGCAAAAATGCAGACTTGCACAGTGGCTCGTGTCGGATATCGTCCGCACTCGGGGTTAGGGCAAAATGAGAACAATAATAATAGAAACTGCTAAGAATTTATGGAAGGGTGAGAATGGTGATATGATTGATTTTTAAAACACTCTTTTGGAGAAAAGAAAATAGATTTGAGTAGGAATAAAAGAAAATAGAAAATACCAAAATAATAAAATTCAACTCAATTTATTGAATGATCAAACGAGTTTACAAAAATTTAACAAATAAAGCAAACACTAATTTAGAAAGCAAATAATTGAAATGAAACTCAAAAGCGATGTAGAGAGAGAAAGTACTAAACTGACCTATAGAGAGAAAATCAAAAGGATTTTTTTTTTAGAGAAAGTTTAGAGAGAGGACTTTAGAGAGAGAAAAAAAAATCACCTAGAACCTAGAGAGAGAAGATTACTAGATATGAAGATATTACCTTTCCTTCTATCACTTGAGTTGAGATCTTACCATTTTTGAATTATCAAGCTGTAGAAAGAGAATGAAGGTTGCTGTCCGGTAGACGAGAAGTGACTAAACCATGTTGGAGGAGAGGTGCATGGTTAAGAGGTGTGGCAGCAAGGGAGGTTGAGATCGTGAAGGGCAAGGGATGAAGGTGCCTAGTGATGGAGCCCGTGGGAAGACCAAGACACTGTGTTGAAGAGGCAATCCGTGCAAGTGTGTGGATCACACGACCAAGAGGGTGCAGCGCCTTCAATGATCCAAGGATGAATGTTGGATTGACGGTCCACTATTGTGGCTGGTGGAAGTGCAGGTCGTTCGAATGGTGGCAGGCAGGGATGACGATGATCTCAAGAGGAGCATGCATCCAGGAGGATGATGAGCAGCACGTGGCTGAGAATTGAGAGGGTGCTTGCTGCCAGGTAGTGAGCTTGAGAAGATCACCAGAGTTCAACAGGTGGAGAACTTTCTCCACATTACTGTGCAAGTTCGCTAGAGGAACCTGCTATTGGAGCCGTGTGCAGCTAGAAGAATAGCGTGAAGGAGAAGAAAGCCACATGGAGAAGAGAACAGCAGTGCTGTAGTTGCAGGTTGCACTTCCAGCAACTGTTAGATAGGAGGAGATGGGCAGCAAGAGGGTGATAGCTGCTGGGGCGGTACTTTAGGCGTGCTCACAAGGGTGGAGCTCGTGGTGAATACCACGGTGGTGATTAGGGTGTGGAGCTGCCTGGAAGGGCAGCAAGGTTGAGATGGGGAAACTATTGTTGTGGAGGAAAAAAAAAAACAACAACGGTGTTGCTGTTGGTGGTGGAGAGAATGGGAAGCGAACCAGATTTCTGGTTCGTTTGGAAAAGAAGATAAGAAGGGATCTGCTGGTCTGTAAGGAATGGAAACGGGAGTTGGTGGTTGTGAATGGTGTGATGAAGAATTGGTTGCTGCTAGAGACTGAAGCAGCAAGGATGGTGGAGGATCCCGAGTTTTGAGTGGGAAAGGAGCAGTCCGACAAAAGCACACGGTGGAGGTTGTTGGTGGTGGGTTGTAGAAGAAAAGAAGCACCAGTAGGTGCTGGTTCTTACCGGATTAGCTCCTGGAGATGAAAACAAAGGAGGTGGAGAGGTTGTGGTACAGCTTACGGTTTGGAGAACAGTGGGCAGCAGCTAAAAGACGTGGTGGCTTGGGAGTTGCTGGGCGTGTTGCGCAGGTGTGCACGAGCTCCTTGAAGGTTGCTGGAGTTCTGGGCTGTGAAGATGTCTTGCAGGTTGTAATGGTGTGCAACGATGGAGAAATCTTTTGCTTTAATGAGAGTTGCATGGAGCAACATCCACGTTAATGGAGAAGACGCTGGTTCCTAGCAGATCTGTGGGAGGAGAAGCAGGCCGGAGTTGCAGCAACTTCGGAGGAAAGATGAAGAAGAAAAAGAAGAGGAGAAAGAAGAAGAGGAGGAAGAAGAAGAAGAAGAAGAGGAGGAAGAAGAAGAAGAGGAGGAGGAGCTTTACCGGTGGCTGTTGGTGGTAGAGTGCAAATTCCGGCGAGCTTCTCGCCGGAATCAATGGTGGCTGGTAGATTAGAGAAGGGAAGAAGAAAATGAAGGGGGAGGGAACCAGCCGTTTGGGCTGTGAAGGTTGCTGGTTTGGGGAGCTCCGACGATCACACTTCAAGAAGAGGAAGAAGAAGGAGAGAAAGAAATAATGGGGGAGGGAACCAAACTTCTAAGGGAACCGTGGGTTCCTCTTATAGTTTTAGGAGAGAGGAGTAGTGATTAGGAGAGAGAATTGTGGAATTAGTTGGAGAGGTTGAGGGAGAATTGGTCTTGTGAAGACCATTTCTCTCTCAAGCAAAGGTGGTGTGGGCTTCTAATGAATGGGCTTTGGGCCATGAGGTTATTGGGTGATGAATCCATAGGCCTTGGGCTATTAAATGGGTAGGTCCTATTCCATAGAGTTGGGCCAAGGAAATTGCCACATGTCGGCCAGTGAGCCACAGGGATAATGGACCGAAGGATTGGGTATGGGTCATGGGCATGGGCTCAAGGATAAGCATCCCTAATGGGCAAAATGGATATGGGCCTCTTGCGAGGCCATGGGTTAGGGTGCGTTTGGCCGCTAGAGGAGAAAAAAAATGGTAAATGAGCCCAAAACACCATGGGCTGTAGGACGGGTTACAAGGCCATGGGCTTCCAATTTGCTTGTGGGCCACTTGGCCATGGGGGCTGTTAGATGATGAAACTATGATAATTGGATGAGATGAGGTGGCAGTTTGACTCGGTCCACAATTGGCGGACCATAGGATCTGGAAAGATCCAACGGTCAGATGAATGATCTAACGGTCGAATTGAAGATCTAACGGTAGAAGAACTATGAGAGATGGAATAAAGCTAAAGGAGAGAAGATCTGAGGTTAGATGATGGAGATCAGAGGGTTAGGACGATCGATCTAAGAATCGGATGGTGAGATATAGGCAATTCGATCGTGGAGAGGGGGATCAGATGGTAGATCTGGGGATCTAATGGTAGGATGAGATGATCTACAGGTTAGATATTAGAGTCTAGAGAGATGGAGAGAGAATTAGGAGAGAGGAGAGAGAAAATAATACAAAATAATGGCAAAAGAGCTGGCGGAGGGTCATGAACCCTGATCTTCAATGTAATCTTCCGTCGGCTTTACCAATTACGTAAGCCGTCATTTTATGTCAGTTGGTGCGGCTTTGAATCACTTTAGCTCGTCTCTTGGTCTTCAGCTTTTCCTCTCTCTTGGTCCTTGTTCCGGCTCTACAATCCTCTAGCTTTGCCCGTATATGTCTTCTATCTTTTTATCCTAGCCTGTTGGCTCTTTAAGCTTTGATAGAAGTCTTCTGTGGTTGATCGTGGGCTCGCCAGTCCTCGAGAATCGCCCGATAAGGTCTCCTACAAGTGAAAAAGCGCGTAATGAGATTCAACTAAAACACCTTGATACTGGACTATCCGAAATGCGTATATTTCATGCAAATAGTTGATTTTCGTCTAAAGAATGCGTTCTACGCAATGGAAGAAACTCTTATATAGAAAAGTCGACAAAAAGACAAGTTTTACGGAGGAGAATGCGACATCGCTATAAGGATAATGGCTTAAAATAAGCACTTTTGAGCGAATATCAAGTCCCGAATCTTAATCCAACACTTCAAATGTGTTAGAACAATTGTAATAGAAGATATTGAGTCAAATTACAAGGTCCGGTTGCGAGAAAGTCACTTGTTATAGGCTTCGGAATGTAACACACAAACTGAGTCCAATTAGAGGCATTGACGTACGGATGGAGCAAACTTCTTCCGACCGTCCCGAATCTTATTCCAACACTTCAAATGTGTTAGAAAAATTCTAATAGAAGATATTGAGTCAAATTGCGAGGTCTGGTTGCTAGAAAGTCAGTAATTATAGGCTTAGGAATGTAACACCCAAACTATGTCCAATTAGAGACATGGATGAACGAATGGAGCAAACTTGTTCCGCCTGTCCCGAATCCTGTTCCAAGACTTCAAATGTGTTGAAGAAATAATAATGGAATAGTTTGAGTAAAATTACGAGGTCCGGTTGAGAGAAAGTTACTTGTTATAGGCATCGGAATGTAACACACAAACTGAGTCCAATTAGAGACATTGACGCACGGATGGAGCAAACTTGTTCTGACAGTCCCGAATCTAATTCTGATATTCGCTCAAAAGTGCTTATTTTAAGCACTTATCCTGTTAGCGTTATTGCACTCTCCTACGTAAAACTGCTCTAATTATCCACTTTTCTACGTAAGAGTCTATCTCATTGCGTAAAACACACTTTTCTGGACGAAATGGTATATTTGCATGCATTAAACACATTTTCGGAAGTCTAAATATTAAGCCGTTCTGATAAAGTCTCATTACGCGCTTCTTCTGTCGCAGGAAACCCCGATGGGACGATTTTCGAGACTTGTGGGCCCAAATCGATCATGAAAGCCCATTATCAAAGCTTAACAAGCCCACATGCTATAACTAGAAGATATGGGCCAAATATGGGCTGAATAAGAGGACCAAAAAGCCGGCCCAAAGAACGAAGAGAGTAGGAGAGCCAATGACCAAGAGACGGACCAAAGCGTTTAAAGCCACATGAGTCAGCAAAGAATGATGGTCGACTCTACTGGAGAAGCGTGAGGATGGTCACAGTGAAGACCAGGGTTCCAGACCCTCCGCCAGTGCTTTTTTCCATTTTTTTGATACTTTTTCTCTCATCTCTCCTTATTCTCTCTCTCTCTTCATCTCTCGATCCTCGAATCTACTGACCTAACCCCAGAACTCCTGCCCATCGGCTCTATCTCATCTCTCTTAGCTTTCTGACCGTTGGATCTTCCATCGGACCGTTGGATCTTCAATCGGACCGTTGGATCTCTCTAGATCCGTCGATCTACCAATTTGGGTCCCAATCAAGTCACCATCCATCCGATCGCCATCAGAATGTCTGTCACATCATCTTGTGAGACGATGGACATCATCAGTCCATGTGGGCCAATAGCCGGGCCCATCATCATCGACCCGCTGTCCGACCAGTTAGTGGACCCCGTGAATTTCAAAATAATTTTAATTAAAAAATGGGGGGTCCACTAATTGGGGAGATTCCCCATAGAAAAGTAGCATTTTACTTAAAAAAAAAAAAAAAAAAAAAAAAAAAAAAATATTTTTTTTTTTTTCTTCTAAAAATCCTAATTTCCATTAATGGAAATTAGGAGCTTATATAAAGGGGGAAGGAGGGGGACGAACCCTAATTTTCAAAGCCCTTTTCTCCTCTCCTTCCCCCCCACATCATTCCTCCTCCTTCCCTCCCATCTTCCTCTTCTTTTTCTTCTTTTCGTTTCACATCTTCTTCTTCATCTTCTTCACGTTCCTCACCGGAGTTGCGCCTGCAACTCCGGTCGTTCGTGCTCCCATTTGCAGCACCCCCTACTGCTGCTTCACGCCCATTTGCTGCTGCTAGCTCTACCTATCACCGCTGCAGCCCAGCAACAACCCTAATCCCCCTCATAGAACGATTAAAACTGTTAAAAAGATTGAAGTTTTGATCACCGGAACGAACTTGCGATTCCGGCGAACTGTTGCAGCAGCAACCACCATCTCCATCTTCACCACCGCCCGGAGCATCACCACTGATCTGCACGCCTGCCCTTGCCGCCCCTTTTCTAACAGCAAAGGGGAACGCCCTTTTCTTCTTGATCGCCTCCATTTGCAGTGATGCACCACCGCCTGCAGCACTTGCACCACCGCCTTCTTCATCTTCCTCCACTTGCACCGGCTGCCTTCTCCAACCAACAACGCTCCCTTGCTGCAACGTCTCCTCCCTACCTCGCTCTACGCTGTTGTGCCCACCAGCGCTCCTCCGCCGTGCGCCTCCAACCACCGTCGCTGCAAAAATCTCCTCCGCCTGAAAACGAACTAGCAACAGTTCGGTCACAACTTCCTCTCCTCTCCACCTGCAAGTCCACAGATCGCTAGACCGGTGCGTCTTCAATGCCCTGCTACTCCAAAATGCAAGCGTCTTCACCTTCTCCTTGCTGGTTGCAAGACTTGCAACCCACTGAACCAACCAGTGCGCCTCCGTGGCCTACCATGTTCTCTTCCATTGGAGCCAATCCTCCATCAACCACTGTTGCACTTGGATCTCCACGTCAAGGTGCAACCTGATCTGCGAGTGCACCATGCACCTCCCACGAAGCGCTCCTCCTTGCGGCTTCTCTCCATCAAAAGCTCTCCACAGGAGCCCACAACTTGCATCACTTCTCCACCTCTTTCCTCAAGCACTAGTGGACTGAGCGGGCTCCACCAAGCAGTACCGATCCTCATCCCTCATGCTCATCTTGGCCGACAATCAATCTCACGTGGTCTTCATTCTTGGCCGATCACCCGGGCCGAACCACTCACCGGGTCGATCCCGGTCTCAAATCATGGTAAGTGCGCATAAGGTATTTTCTCTTTCTAGGGTTCATTTGCTCTCTCTAGGGTAAGTGAATTTCTTTATCTAGAATCCCCAGGCTGATCGCCTTTTTGTACCACTGACTCCGTTCGGTGAATGCAAGAGGGTGAGTTTTTCTCTCACCTCTACCTTGTCGGCCGGTAAACGATCGAGGTGTGAAAAATCTCTCTCTACCTTCTTCCTCTCTCTCTAAAATCTCTTTTTACATGCTTTCTTACATGCTTTCTAGAATAGATTTACCGCTTTATTTATTTCTGTCATTTATTTCATGTAAGCAACAGTTTGATTAATGCAATTTGAGTTTGATGATTTTAGTCTTCTCTAGATCTCTTGGATTTGTTTTTAAACTCGACTCGCCATTCTCATCTTTCCACATTTCTCTTGTATATTATCTGTCATTTTATGTTCTTATTCGCGCTAATCCGACTAATCCCGAGTGCGGATCGACATCCGACACGAATCCCTATACAAATCTATCAATTTTGCAGGATAATCGGATAAAAATTACAAATGTATTGAGATTAGGGTTTCCATAACCAACGACACGGAAAAACCCTACTTTCAAATTCCAACACTTCAAATGTGTTACAACAATTGTAATAAAAGATATTGAGTGAAATTATAAGTTCCGGTTGCGAAAAAGTCAGTATTTATAGGCTTAGGAATGTAACGCACAAACTGAGTCCAATTAGAGACATTGACGAACGAATGGAGCAAACTTGTTCCGACAGTCCCGAATCTTCTTCCAACACTTCAAATGTGTTGAAAAAAGAATAATGGAATAGTTTGAGTAAAATTACGAGGTCCGGTTGCGAGAAAGTCACTTGTTATAGGCTTCGGAATGTAACACACAAACTGAGTCAAATTAGAGACATTGACGCACGGATGGAGCAAACTTATTCCGACAGTCCCGAATCTAATTCCAACACTTCAAATGTGTTAAAACAATTGTAATAGAAGATATTGAGTCAAATTACGAGGTCTGGTTGCAAGAAAGTCTCTTTTATATAGGCTTCGGAATGTAACACACAAACTGAGTCCAATTAGAGACATTGACGCACGGATGGAGCAAACTTCTTCTGACAGTACCGAATCTTATTCCAACACATCAAATGTGTTAGAACAATTGTAATAGAAGATATTGAGTCAAATTACGAGGTCCGGTTGCGAGAAAGTCACTTGTTATAGGCTTCGGAATGTAACAAACAAACTGAGTCCAATTAGAGGCATTTACGCACGGATGGAGCAAACTTCTTTCCACAGTCCTGAATCTTATTCCAACACTTCAAATGTGTTAGAACAATTGTAATAGAAGATATTGAGTCAAATTACAAGGTCCGGTTGCGAGAAAGTCACTTGTTATAGGCTTCGGAATGTAACACACAAACTGAGTCCAATTACATACATTGACGCATGGATGGAGCAAACTTCTTCCGACAGTCCCAAATCTTATTCCAACACATCAAATGTGTTAGAACAATTGTAATAGAAGATATTGGGTCAAATTACGAGGTCCGGTTGCGAGAAAGTCACTTGTTATAGGCTGCGGAATGTAACAAACAAAATGAGTCCAATTAGAGGCATTTACGCACGGACGGAGTAAACTTCTTTCGACAGTCCCGAATCTTAATCCAACACTTCAAATGTGGTGGAACAATTGTAATAGAAGATATTGAGTCAAATTACAAGGTTCGGTTGCGAGAAAGTCACTTGATATAGGCTTCGGAATGTAACACACAAACTGAGTCCAATTACATACATAGACGCATGGATGGAGCAAAGTTCTTCCGACAGTCCCGAATCTTATTCCAACACATCAAATGTGTTAGAACAATTGTAATAGAGGATATTCAGTCAAATTACGAGGTCCGGTTGCGAGAAAGTCACTTGTTATAGGCTTCGGAATGTAACACACAAACTGAGTCCAATTAGAGACATTGACGAACGGAAGGAGCAAACTTCTTCCGACAGTCCCGAATCGTATTCCAACACATCAAACGTGTTAGAACAATTGTAATCGAAGATATTGAGTCAAATTACGAGGTTCGGTTGCGAGAAAGTCACTTGTTATAGGCTTCGGAATGTAACACTCAAACTGAGTCAAATTAGAGACATTGACGCACGGTTGGAGCAAACTTCTTCCGACAGTGTCGAATCTTATTCCAACACATCAAATGTGTTGGACCAATTCTAATAGAAGATATTGAGTCAAATTACGAGGTCCGGTTGCGAGCAAGTCACTTGTTATAGGCTTCGGAATGTAACACCCAAACTGAGTCAAATTAGAGACATTGACGCACGGATGGAGCAAACTTATTCCGATAGTCCCGAATCTTATTCCAACACTTCAAATGTGTTAAAACAATTGTAATAGAGGATATTGAGTGAAATTACGAGGTCCGGTTGCGAGAAAGTCACTTGTTATAGGCTTCGGAATGTAACACACAAACGGAGTCCAATTACAGACATTGACGCACGGATGGAGCAAACTTCTTCCGACAGTGCCGAATCTTATTCCAACACGTCAAATGTGTTGGAACAATTCTAATAGAAGATATTGAGTCAAATTACGAGGTCCGGTTGCGAGAAAGTTACTTGTTATAGGCTTCGGAATGTAACACACAAACTGAGTCCAATTAGAGGCATTGACGCACGGATGGAGCAAACTTCTTCGACAGTCCCGAATCTTATTCCAACACTTCAAATGTGTTAGAACAATTGTAATAGAAGATATTGAGTCAAATTACGAAGGTCCGGTTGCGAGAAAGTCACTTGTTATAGGCTTCGGAATGTAACACACAAACTGAGTCCAATTAGAGGCATTTACGCACGGATGGAGCAAACTTCTTTCCGACAGTCCCGAATCTTATTCCAACACTTCAAATGTGTTAGAACAATTGCTAATAGAAGATATTGAGTCAAATTACGAGGTCCGGTTGCGAGAAAGTCACTTGTTATAGGCTTCGGAATGTAACAAACAAACTGAGTCCAATTAGAATCATTGACGCACTGGATGGAGCAAACTTCTTCCGACAGTCCCGAATCTTATTCCAACACTTCAAATGTGTTAGAACAATTGTAATAGAAGATATTGAGTCAAATTACGAGGTCCGGTTGCGAGAAAGTCACTTGTTATAGGCTTCGGAATGTAACACACAAACTGAGTCCAATTAGAGACATTGACGCACGGATGGAGCAAACTTCTTCCGACAGTCCCGAATCTTATTCCAACACTTCAAATGTGTTAGAACAATTGTAATAGAAGATATTGAGTCAAATTACGAGGTCCGGTTGCGAGAAAGTCACTTGTTATAGGCTTCGGAATGTAACACACAAACTGAGTCCAATTAGAGACATTGACGCACGGATGGAGCAAACTTCTTCCGACAGTCCCGAATCTTATTCCAACACATCAAATGTGTTAGAACAATTGTAATAGAAGATATTGAGTCAAATTACGAGGTCCGGTTGCGAGAAAGTCACTTGTTATAGGCTTCGGAATGTAACAAACAAACTGAGTCAATTAGAGACATTTACGCACGGATGGAGCAAACTTCTTCGACAGTCCCGAATCTTATTCCAACACTTCAAATGTGTTAGAACAATTGTAATAGAAGATATTGAGTCAAATTACAAGGTCCGGTTGCGAGAAAGTCACTTGTTATAGGCTTCGGAATGTAACACACAAACTGAGTCCAATTACAGACATTGACGCACGGATGGAGCAAACTTCTTCCGACAGTCCCGAATCTTATTCCAACACATCAAATGTGTTAGAACAATTGTAATAGAAGATATTGAGTCAAATTACGAGGTCCGGTTGCGAGAAAGTCACTTGTTATAGGCTTCGGAATGTAACACACAAACTGAGTCCAATTAGAGACATTGACGCACGGATGGAGCAAACTTCTTCCGACAGTCCCGAATCTTATTCCAACACTTCAAATGTGTTAGAACAATTGTAATAGAAGATATTGAGTCAAATTACGAGGTCCGGTTGCGAGAAAGTCACTTGTTATAGGCTTCGGAATGTAACACACAAACTGAGTCCAATTACAGACATTGACGCACGGATGGAGCAAACTTCTTCCGACAGGTCCGAATCTTATTCCAACACATCAAATGTGTTAGAACAATTGTAATAGAAGATATTGAGTCAAATTACGAGGTCCGGTTGCGAGAAAGTCACTTGTTATAGGCTTCGGAATGTAACAACCAAACTGAGTCAATTAGAGGCATTTACGCACGGATGGAGCAAACTTCTTTCGACAGTCCCGAATCTTATTCCAACACTTCAAATGTGTTGAACAATTGTAATAGAAGATATTGAGTCAAATTACAAGGTCGGTTGCGAGAAAGTCACTTGATATAGGCTTCGGAATGTAACACACAAACTGAGTCCAATTACATACATTGACGCATGGATGGAGCAAACTTCTTCCGACAGTCCCGAATCTTATTCCAACACATCAAATGTGTTAGAACAATTGTAATAGAGATATTGCAGTCAAATTACGAGGTCCGGTTGCGAGAAAGTCACTTGTTATAGGCTTCGGAATGTAACAAACAAACTGAGTCCAATTAGAGGCATTACGCACGGAAGGAGCAAACTTCTTTCGACAGTCCCGAATCTTAATCCAACACTTCAAATGTGTTAGAACAATTGTAATAGAAGATATTGAGTCAAATTACAGAGGTCGGTTGCGAGAAAGTCACTTGTTATAGGCTTCGGAATGTAACACACAAACTGAGTCCAATTAGAGACATTGACGCACGGATGGAGCAAACTTCTTCCGACAGTCCCGAATCTTATTCCAACACATCAAATGTGTTAGAACAATTCTAATAGAAGATATTGAGTCAAATTACGAGGTCCGGTTGCGAGAAAGTCACTTGTTATAGGCTTCGGAATGTAACACACAAACTGAGTCCAATTAGAGACATTGACGCACGGATGGAGCAAACTTCTTCCGACAGTCCCGAATCTTATTCCAACACATCAAATGTGTTAGAACAATTGTAATAGAAGATATTGAGTCAAATTACGAGGTCCGGTTGCGAGAAAGTCACTTGTTATAGGCTTCGGAATGTAACACACAAACTGAGTCAAATTAGAGACATTGACGCACGGATGGAGCAAACTTCTTCCGACAGTGCCGAATCTTATTCCAACACATCAAATGTGTTGGAACAATTCTAATAGAAGATATTGAGTCAAATTACGAGGTCCGATTGCGAGAAAGTCACTTGTTATAGGCTTCGGAATGTAACACACAAACTGAGTCAAATTAGAGACATTGACGCACGGATGGAGCAAACTTCTTTCGACAGTCCCGAATCTTATTCCAACACTTCAAATGTGTTAGAACAATTGTAATAGAAGATATTGAGTCAAATTACGAAGGTCCGGTTGCGAGAAAGTCACTTGTTATAGGCTTCGGAATGTAACACACAAACTGAGTCCAATTACAGACATTGACGCATGGATGGAGCAAACTTCTTTCGACAGTCCCGAATCTTATTCCAATACTTCAAATGTGTTAGAAAAATTCTAATAGAAGATATTGAGTCAAATTACGAGGTCCGGTTGCGAGAAAGTCACTTTTATAGGCTTCGGAATGTAACAAACAAACTGAGTCTAATTAGAGGCATTTACGCACGGACGGAGCAAACTTCTTTTGATAGTCCCGAATCTTAATCCAACACTTCAAATGTGTTAGAACATTTGTAATAGAAGATATTGAGTCAAATTACAGGTCCGGTTGCGAGAAAGTCACTTGTTATAGGCTTCGGAATGTAACACACAAACTGAGTCCAATTACAGACATTGACGCACGGATGGAGCAAACTTCTTCCGACCGTCCCGAATCTTATTCCAACACTTCAAATGTGTTAGAAAAATTCTAATAGAAGATATTGAGTCCAATTACGAGGTCCGGTTGCGAGAAAGTCACTTGTTATAGGCTTCGGAATGTAACAAACAAACTGAGTCCAATTAGAGGCATTTACGCACGGATGGAGCAAACTTCTTTCCACAGTCCCGAATCTTATTCCAACACTTCAAATGTGTTAGAACAATTGTAATAGAAGATATTGAGTCAAATTACAAGGTCCGGTTGCGAGAAAGTCACTTGTTATAGGCTTCGGAATGTAACACACAAACTGAGTCCAATTACATACATTGACGCATGGATGGAGCAAACTTCTTCCGACAGTCCCGAATCTTATTCCAACACATCAAATGTGTTAGAACAATTGTAATAGAAGATATTGAGTCAAATTACGAGGTCCGGTTGCGAGAAAGTCACTTGTTATAGGCTTCGGAATGTAACACACAAACTGAGTCCAATTAGAGACATTGACGCATGGATGGAGCAAACTTCTTCGACAGTCCCGAATCTTATTCCAACACATCAAATGTGTTAGAACAATTGTAATAGAAGATATTGAGTCAAATTACGAGGTCCGGTTGCGAGAAAGTCACTTGTTATAGGCTTCGGAATGTAACACACAAACTGAGTCCAATTAGAGACATTGACGCACGGATGGAGCAAACTTCTTCCGACAGTCCGAATCTTATTCCAACACATCGAATGTGTTGGAACAATTCTAATAGAAGATATTGAGTCAAATTACGAGGTCCGGTTGCGAGAAAGTCACTTGTTATAGGCTTCGGAATGTAACACACAAACTGAGTCAAATTAGAGACATTGACGCACGGATGGAGCAAACTTATTCCGATAGTCCCGAATCTTATTCCAACACTTCAAATGTGTTAAAACAATTGTAATAGAAGATATTGAGTCAAATTACGAGGTCCGGTTGCGAGAAAGTCACTTGTTATAGGCTTCGGAATGTAACACACAAACTGAGTCCAATTACAGACATTGACGCACGGATGGAGCAAACTTCTTCCGACAGTGCCGAATCTTATTCCAACACTTCAAATGTGTTAGAACAATTCTAATAGAAGATATTGAGTCAAATTACGAGGTCCGGTTGCGAGAAAGTCACTTGTTATAGGCTTCGGAATGTAACAAACAAACTGAGTCCAATTAGAGGCATTTACGCACGGACGGAGCAAACTTCTTTCGATAGTCCCGAATCTTAATCCAACACTTCAAATGTGTTAGAACAATTGTAATAGAAGATATTGAGTCAAATTACAAGGTCCGGTTGCGAGAAAGTCACTTGTTATAGGCTTCGGAATGTAACACACAAACTGAGTCCAATTAGAGGCATTGACGCACGGATGGAGCAAACTTCTTCGACAGTCCCGAATCTTATTCCAACACTTCAAATGTGTTAGAACAATTCTAATAGAAGATATTGAGTCAAATTACGAGGTCCGGTTGCGAGAAAGTCACTTGTTATAGGCTTCGGAATGTAACACACAAACTGAGTCCAATTAGATCATTGACGCATGGATGGAGCAAACTTCTTCCGACAGTCCCGAATCTTATTCCAACACATCAAATGTGTTAGAACAATTGTAATAGAGATATTGCAGTCAAATTACAAGGTCCGGTTGCGAGAAAGTCACTTGTTATAGGCTTCGGAATGTAACACACAAACTGAGTCAAATTAGAGACATTGACGCACGGATGGAGCAAACTTCTTCCGACAGTCCCGAATCTTATTCCAACACATCAAATGTGTTAGAACAATTGTAATAGAAGATATTGAGTCAAATTACGAGGTCCGGTTGCGAGAAAGTCACTTGTTATAGGCTTCGGAATGTAACACACAAACTGAGTCCAATTACAGACATTGACGCACGGATGGAGCAAACTTCTTCGACAGTCCCGAATCTTATTCCAACACTTCAAATGTGTTAGAACAATTGTAATAGAAGATATTGAGTCAAATTACGAGGTCCGGTTGCGAGAAAGTCACTTGTTATAGGCTTCGGAATGTAACACACAAACTGAGTCCAATTAGAGACATTGACGCACGGATGGAGCAAACTTCTTCCGACAGTCCGAATCTTATTCCAACACTTCAAATGTGTTAGAACAATTGTAATAGAAGATATTGAGTCAAATTACGAGGTCCGGTTGCGAGAAAGTCACTTGTTATAGGCTTCGGAATGTAACACACAAACTGAGTCCAATTAGAGACATTGACGCACGGATGGAGCAAACTTCTTCGACAGTCCCGAATCTTATTCCAACACTTCAAATGTGTTAGAACAATTGTAATAGAAGATATTGAGTCAAATTACGAGGTCCGGTTGCGAGAAGTCACTTGTTATAGGCTTCGGAATGTAACACACAAACTGAGTCCAATTAGAGCATTGACGCACGGATGGAGCAAACTTCTTCCGACAGTCCCGAATCTTATTCCAACACTTCAAATGTGTTAGAACAATTGTAATAGAAGATATTGAGTCAAATTACGAGGTCCGGTTGCGAGAAAGTCACTTGTTATAGGCTTCGGAATGTAACACACAAACTGAGTCCAATTAGAGACATTGACGCACGGATGGAGCAAACTTCTTCCGACAGTCCCGAATCTTATTCCAACACATCAAATGTGTTAGAACAATTGTAATAGAAGATATTGAGTCAAATTACGAGGTCCGGTTGCGAGAAAGTCACTTGTTATAGGCTTCGGAATGTAACACTCAAACTGAGTCAAATTAGAGACATTGACGCACGGATGGAGCAAACTTCTTCGACAGTCCCGAATCTTATTCCAACACTTCAAATGTGTTGGAACAATTGTAATAGAAGATATTGAGTCAAATTACGAGGTCCGGTTGCGAGAAAGTCACTTGTTATAGGCTTCGGAATGTAACACACAAACTGAGTCCAATTACATACATTGACGCATGGATGGAGCAAACTTCTTCGACAGTCCCGAATCTTATTCCAACACATCAAATGTGTTAGAACAATTGTAATAGAGATATTGAGTCAAATTACGAGGTCCGGTTGCGAGAAAGTCACTTGTTATAGGCTTCGGAATGTAACACACAAACTGAGTCCAATTAGAGACATTGACGCACGGATGGAGCAAACTTCTTCCGACAGTCCGAATCTTATTCCAACACATCAAATGTGTTGGAACAATTCTAATAGAAGATATAGAGTCAAATTACGAGGTCCGGTTGCGAGAAAGTCACTTGTTATAGGCTTCGGAATGTAACACTCAAACTGAGTCAAATTAGAGACATTGACGCACGGATGGAGCAAACTTCTTCGACAGTCCGAATCTTAATCCAACACTTCAAATGTGTTAGAACAATTGTAATAGAAGATATTGAGTCAAATTACGAGGTCCGGTTGCGAGAAAGTCACTTGTTATAGGCTTCGGAATGTAACACACAAACTGAGTCCAATTAGAGACATTGACGCACGGATGGAGCAAACTTCTTCCGACCGTCCCGAATCTTATTCCAACACTTCAAATGTGTTAAAACAATTGTAATAGAAGATATTGAGTAAAATTACGAGGTCCGGTTGCGAGAAAGTCACTTTTATAGGCTTCGGAATGTAACACACAAACTGAGTCCAATTAGAGACATTGACGCACGGATGGAGCAAACTTCTTCCGACAGTCCCGAATCTTATTCCAACACATCAAATGTGTTAGAACAATTGTAATAGAGATATTGAGTCAAATTACGAGGTCCGGTTGCGAGAAAGTCACTTGTTATAGCTTCGGAATGTAACACTCAAACTGAGTCAAATTAGAGACATTGACGCACGGATGGAGCAAACTTATTCGATAGTCCCGAATCTTATTCCAACACTTCAAATGTGTTAAACAATTGTAATAGAAGATATTGAGTCAAATTACGAGGTCCGGTTGCGAGAAAGTCACTTGTTATAGGCTTCGGAATGTAACACACAAACTGAGTCCAATTAGAGCATTGACGCACGGATGGAGCAAACTTCTTCGACAGTCCCGAATCTTATTCCAACACTTCAAATGTGTTAGAACAATTGTAATAGAAGATATTGAGTCAAATTACGAGGTCCGGTTGCGAGAAAGTCACTTGTTATAGGCTTCGGAATGTAACACACAAACTGAGTCCAATTAGAGACATTGACGCACGGATGGAGCAAACTTCTTCCGACAGTCCCGAATCTTATTCAACACTTCAAATGTGTTAGAACAATTGTAATAGAAGATATTGAGTCAAATTACGAGGTCCGGTTGCGAGAAAGTCACTTTTATAGGCTTCGGAATGTAACACACAAACTGAGTCCAATTAGAGACATTGACGCATGGATGGAGCAAACTTCTTCCGACAGTCCCGAATCTTATTCCAACACATCAAATGTGTTAGAACAATTGTAATAGAAGGATATTCAGTCAAATTACGAGGTCCGGTTGCGAGAAAGTCACTTGTTATAGGCTTCGGAATGTAACACTCAAACTGAGTCAATTAGAGACATTGAAGCACGGATGGAGCAAACTTATTCGATAGTCCCGAATCTTATTCCAACACTTCAAATGTGTTAAAACAATTGTAATAGAAGATATTTAGTCAAATTACGAGGTCCGGTTGCGAGAAAGTCCCTTGTTATAGGCTTCGAAATGTAACACACAAACTGAGTCCAATTACAGACATTGACGCACGGATGGAGCAAACTTCTTTCGACAGTCCGAATCTAATTCCAACACTTCAAATGTGTTAGAACAATTGTAATAGAAGATATTGAGTCAAATTACGAGGTCCGGTTGCGAGAAAGTCACTTGTTATAGGCTTCGGAATGTAACACACAAACTGAGTCCAATTAGAGACATTGACGCACGGATGAGCAAACTTCTTCCGACAGTCCCGAATCTTATTCCAACACTTCAAATGTGTTGAACAATTCTAATAGAAGATATTGAGTCAAATTACGAGGTCCGGTTGCGAGCAAGTCACTTGTTATAGGCTTCGGAATGTAACACCCAAACTGAGTCAAATTAGAGACATTGACGCACGGATGGAGCAAACTTATTCCGACAGTCCCGAATCTTATTCCAACACTTCAAATGTGTTAAACAATTGTAATAGAAGATATTGAGTCAAATTACGAGGTCCGGTTGCGAGAAAGTCACTTGTTATAGGCTTCGGAATGTAACACACAAACGGAGTCCAATTAAGACATTGACGCACGGATGGAGCAAACTTCTTCCGACAGTACCGAATCTTATTCCAACACTTCAAATGTGTTAGAACAATTGTAATAGAAGATATTGAGTCAAATTACGAGGTCCGGTTGCGAGAAAGTCACTTGTTATAGGCTTCGGAATGTAACAAACAAACTGAGTCCAATTAGAGGCATTTACGCACGGATGGAGCAAACTTCTTTCCGACAGTCCGAATCTTATTCCAACACTTCAAATGTGTTAGAACAATTGTAATAGAAGATATTGAGTCAAATTACAAGGTCCGGTTGCGAGAAAGTCACTTGTTATAGGCTTCGGAATGTAACACACAAACTGAGTCCAATTACATACATTGACGCATGGATGGAGCAAACTTCTTCCGACAGTCCCGAATCTTATTCCAACACTCAAATGTGTTAGAACAATTGTAATAGAAGATATTCAGTCAAATTACGAGGTCCGGTTGCGAGAAAGTCACTTGTTATAGGCTTCGGAATGTAACACACAAACTGAGTCCAATTAGAGACATTGACGCACTGATGGAGCAAACTTCTTCCGACAGTCCCGAATCGTATTCCAACACTTCAAACGTGTTAGAACAATTGTAATAGAAGATATTGAGTCAAATTACGAGGTCCGGTTGCGAGAAAGTCACTTGTTATAGGCTTCGGAATGTAACACACAAACTGAGTCCAATTAGAGACATTGACGCACGGATGGAGCAAACTTCTTCCGACAGTCCCGAATCTTATTCCAACACTTCAAATGTGTTGAACCAATTGTAATAGAAGATATTGAGTCAAATTACGAGGTCCGGTTGCGAGAAAGTCACTTGTTATAGGCTTCGGAATGTAACACACAAACTGAGTCAAATTAGAGACATTGACGCACGGATGGAGCAAACTTATTCCGATAGTCCCGAATCTATTCAACACTTCAAATGTGTTAAAACAATTGTAATAGAAGATATTGAGTCAAATTACGAGGTCGGTTGCTAGAAAGTCTCTTGTTATAGGCTTCGGAATGTAACACACAAACTGAGTCCAATTAGAGACATTGACGCACGGATGGAGCAAACTTCTTCCGACAGTGCCGAATCTTATTCCAACACTTCAAATGTGTTGAACAATTCTAATAGAAGATATAGAGTCAAATTACGAGGTCCGGTTGCGAGAAAGTCACTTGTTATAGGCTTCGGAATGTAACAAACAAAATGAGTCCAATTAGAGCATTTACGCACGGATGGAGCAAACTTCTTTCCGATAGTCCCGAATCTTAATCCAACACTTCAAATGTGTTAGAACAATTGTAATAGAAGATATTGAGTCAAATTACAAGGTCCGGTTGCGAGAAAGTCACTTGTTATAGGCTTCGGAATGTAACACACAAACTGAGTCCAATTAGAGGCATTGACGCACGGATGGAGCAAACTTCTTCCGACCGTCCGAATCTTATTCCAATACTTCAAAATGTGTTAGAAAAATTCTAATAGAAGATATTGAGTCAAATTACGAGGTCGGTTGCGAGAAAGTCACTTGTTATAGGCTTCGGAATGTAACAAACAAACTGAGTCCAATTAGAATCATTTACGCATGGATGGAGCAAACTTCTTCCGACAGTCCCGAATCTTATTCCAACACATCAAATGTGTTAGAACAATTGTAATAGAGGATATTCAGTCAAATTACAAGGTCCGGTTGCGAGAAAGTCACTTGTTATAGGCTTCGGAATGTAACACTCAAACTGAGTCAAATTAGAGACATTGATGCACGGATGGAGCAAACTTATTCCGACAGTCCCGAATCTTATTCCAACACTTCAAATGTGTTAGAACAATTGTAATAGAAGATATTAGTCAAATTACGAGGTCCGGTTGCGAGAAAGTCACTTGTTATAGGCTTCGAAATGTAACACACAAACTGAGTCCAATTAGAGACATTGACGCACGGATGGAGCAAACTTCTTTCGACACTCCCGAATCTTATTCCAACACTTCAAATGTGTTAGAACAATTGTAATAGAAGATATTGAGTCAAATTACGAGGTCCGGTTGCGAGAAAGTCACTTGTTATAGGCTTCGGAATGTAACACACAAACTGAGTCCAATTAGAGACATTGACGCACGGATGGAGCAAACTTCTTCCGACAGTCCCGAATCTTATTCCAACACTTCAAATGTGTTAGACCAATTGTAATAGAAGATATTGAGTCAAATTACGAGGTCCGGTTGCGAGAAAGTCACTTGTTATAGGCTTCGGAATGTAACACACAAACTGAGTCAAATTAGAGACATTGACGCACGGATGGAGCAAACTTCTTCCGACTGTCCCGAATCTTATTCCAACACATCAAATGTGTTAGAACAATTGTAATAGAAGATATTGAGTCAAATTACGAGGTCCGGTTGCGAGAAAGTCACTTGTTATAGGCTTCGGAATGTAACACACAAACTGAGTCCAATTACAGACATTGACGCACGGATGGAGCAAACTTCTTCCGACAGTCCCGAATCTTATTCCAACACATCAAATGTGTTAGAACAATTGTAATAGAAGATATTGAGTCAAATTACGAGGTCCGGTTGCGAGAAAGTCACTTGTTATAGGCTTCGGAATGTAACACACAAACTGAGTCCAATTAGAGGCATTGACGCACGGATGGAGCAAACTTCTTCCGACAGTCCGAATCTTATTCCAACACTTCAAATGTGTTAGAACAATTGTAATAGAAGATATTGAGTCAAATTACGAGGTCCGGTTGCGAGAAAGTCACTTGTTATAGGCTTCGGAATGTAACACACAAACTGAGTCCAATTACAGACATTGACGCACGGATGGAGCAAACTTCTTCCGACAGTCCCGAATCTTATTCCAACACATCAAATGTGTTAGAACAATTGTAATAGAAGATATTGAGTCAAATTACGAGGTCCGGTTGCGAGAAAGTCACTTGTTATAGGCTTCGGAATGTAACACACAAACTGAGTCCAATTAGAGACATTGACGCACGGATGGAGCAAACTTCTTCCGACAGTCCCGAATCGTATTCCAACACATCAAACGTGTTAGAACAATTGTAATAGAAGATATTGAGTCAAATTACGAGGTCCGGTTGCGAGAAAGTCACTTGTTATAGGCTTCGGAATGTAACACACAAACTGAGTCCAATTAGAGGCATTGACGCACGGATGGAGCAAACTTCTTCCGACAGTCCGAATCTTATTCCAACACATCAAATGTGTTGGAACAATTCTAGTAGAAGATATTGAGTCAAATTACGAGGTCCGGTTGCGAGAAAGTCACTTGTTATAGGCTTCGGAATGTAACACACAAACTGAGTCCAATTAGAGACATTGACGCACGGATGGAGCAAACTTCTTCCGACAGTCCCGAATCTTATTCCAACACTTCAAATGTGTTAGAAACAATTGTAATAGAAGATATTGAGTCAAATTACGAGGTCCGGTTGCGAGAAAGTCACTTGTTATAGGCTTCGGAATGTAACACACAAACTGAGTCCAATTACAGACATTGACGCACGGATGGAGCAAACTTCTTCCGACAGTCCCGAATCTTATTCCAACACTTCAAATGTGTTGGAACAATTCTAATAGAAGATATTGAGTCAAATTACGAGGTCCGGTTGCGAGAAAGTCACTTGTTATAGGCTTCGGAATGTAACAAACAAACTGAGTCCAATTAGAGGCATTTACGCACGGATCGGAGCAAACTTCTTTCGACAGTCCGAATCTTATCCAACACTTCAAATGTGTTAGAACAATTGTAATAGAAGATATTGAGTCAAATTACAAGGTCCGGTTGCGAGAAAGTCACTTGTTATAGGCTTCGGAATGTAACACACAAACTGAGTCCAATTAGAGCATTGACGCATGGATGGAGCAAACTTCTTCCGACAGTCCCGAATCTTATTCAACACTTCAAATGTGTTAGAACAATTGTAATAGAAGATATTGAGTCAAATTACGAGGTCCGGTTGCGAGAAAGTCACTTGTTATAGGCTTCGGAATGTAACACACAAACTGAGTCCAATTAGAGACATTTACGCACGGATGGAGCAAACTTCTTCCGACAGTCCCGAATCTTATTCCAACACATCAAATGTGTTAGAACAATTGTAATAGAGGATATTCAGTCAAATTACGAGGTCCGGTTGCGAGAAAGTCACTTGTTATAGGCTTCGGAATGTAACACTCAAACTGAGTCAAATTAGAGACATTGACGCACGGATGGAGCAAACTTATTCCGACAGTCCCGAATCTTATTCCAACACTTCAAATGTGTTAGAACAATTGTAATAGAAGATATTGAGTCAAATTACGAGGTCCGGTTGCGAGAAAGTCACTTGTTATAGGCTTCGGAATGTAACACACAAACTGAGTCCAATTACAGACATTGACGCACGGATGGAGCAAACTTCTTCGACAGTCCCGAATCTATTCCAACACTTCAAATGTGTTAGAACAATTGTAATAGAAGATATTGAGTCAAATTACGAGGTCCGGTTGCGAGAAAGTCACTTGTTATAGGCTTCGGAATGTAACACACAAACTGAGTCCAATTAGAGACATTGACGCACGGATGGAGCAAACTTCTTCCGACAGTGCCCGAATCTTATTCCAACACTTCAAATGTGTTGAACAATTCTAATAGAAGATATTGAGTCAAATTACGAGGTCCGGTTGCGAGAAAGTCACTTGTTATAGGCTTCGGAATGTAACACACAAACTGAGTCCAATTAGAGGCATTGACGCACGGATGGAGCAAACTTCTTCCGACAGTCCCGAATCTTATTCAACACTTCAAATGTGTTAGACAAATTCTAATAGAAGATATTGAGTCAAATTACGAGGTCCGGTTGCGAGAAGTCACTTTTATAGGCTTCGGAATGTAACAAACAAACTGAGTCAATTAGATCATTTACGCACGGATGGAGCAAACTTCTTCCGACAGTCCCGAATCTTATTCCAACACTTCAAATGTGTTAGAACAATTGTAATAGAGGATATTCAGTCAAATTACAAGGTCCGGTTGCGAGAAAGTCACTTGTTATAGGCTTCGGAATGTAACACACAAACTGAGTCCAATTAGAGACATTGACGCACGGATGGAGCAAACTTATTCCGACAGTCCCGAATCTTATTCCAACACTTCAAATGTGTTAAACAATTGTAATAGAAGATATTAGTCAAATTACGAGGTCCGGTTGCGAGAAAGTCACTTGTTATAGGCTTCGGAATGTAACACACAAACTGAGTCCAATTAGAGACATTGACGCACGGATGGAGCAAACTTCTTTCGACAGTCCCGAATCTAATTCTAACACTTCAAATGTGTTAAACAATTGTAATAGAAGATATTGAGTCAAATTACGAGGTCCGGTTGCGAGAAAGTCACTTGTTATAGGCTTCGGAATGTAACACACAAACTGAGTCCAATTACAGACATTGACGCACGGATGGAGCAAACTTCTTCCGACAGTCCGAATCTTATTCCAACACATCAAATGTGTTGAACAATTCTAATAGAAGATATTGAGTCAAATTACGAGGTCCGGTTGCGAGAAAGTCACTTGTTATAGGCTTCGGAATGTAACACCCAAACTGAGTCCAATTAGAGACATTGACGCACGGATGGAGCAAACTTATTCCGATAGTCCCGAATCTTATTCCAACACTTCAAATGTGTTAAAACAATTGTAATAGAAGATATTGAGTCAAATTACGAGGTCCGGTTGCGAGAAAGTCACTTGTTATAGGCTTCGGAATGTAACACACAAACGGAGTCCAATTACAGACATTGACGCACGGATGGAGCAAACTTCTTCCGACAGTGCCGAATCTTATTCCAACACATCAAATGTGTTAGAACAATTGTAATAGAAGATATTGAGTCAAATTACGAGGTCCGGTTGCGAGAAAGTCACTTGTTATAGGCTTCGGAATGTAACAACAAACTGAGTCCAATTAGAGGCATTTACGCACGGATGGAGCAAACTTCTTTCCGACAGTCCCTGAATCTTATTCCAACACTTCAAATGTGTTAGAACAATTGTAATAGAAGATATTGAGTCAAATTACAAGGTCCGGTTGCGAGAAAGTCACTTGTTATAGGCTTCGGAATGTAACACACAAACTGAGTCCAATTACATACATTGACGCACTGGATGGAGCAAACTTCTTCCGACAGTCCCGAATCTTATTCCAACACATCAAATGTGTTAGAACAATTGTAATAGAAGATATTGAGTCAAATTACGAGGTCCGGTTGCGAGAAAGTCACTTGTTACAGGCTTCGGAATGTAACACACAAACTGAGTCCAATTAGAGACATTGACGCACTGGATGGAGCAAACTTCTTCCGACAGTCCCGAATCGTATTCCAACACATCAAATGTGTTAGAACAATTGTAATAGAAGATATTGAGTCAAATTACGAGGTCCGGTTGCGAGAAAGTCACTTGTTATAGGCTTCGGAATGTAACACTCAAACTGAGTCAAATTAGAGACATTGACGCACGGATGGAGCAAACTTCTTCCGACAGTGTCGAATCTTATTCCAACACATCAAATGTGTTGGACCAATTCTAGTAGAAGATATTGAGTCAAATTACGAGGTCCGGTTGCGAGCAAGTCACTTGTTATAGGCTTCGGAATGTAACACCCAAACTGAGTCAAATTAGAGACATTGACGCACGGATGGAGCAAACTTATTCCGATAGTCCCGAATCTTATTCCAACACTTCAAATGTGTTAAAACAATTGTAATAGTAGATATTGAGTCAAATTACGAGGTCCGGTTGCGAGAAAGTCTCTTGTTATAGGCTTCGGAATGTAACACACAAACGGAGTCCAATTACAGACATTGACGCACGGATGGAGCAAACTTCTTCCGACATTGCCGAATCTTATTCCAACACGTCAAATGTGTTGGAACAATTCTAATAGAAGATATAGATCAAATTACGAGGTCCGGTTGCGAGAAAGTTACTTGTTATATGCTTCGGAATGTAACAAACAAAATGAGTCCAATTAGAGGCATTTACGCACGGACGGAGCAAACTTCTTTCGATAGTCCCGAATCTTAATCCAACACTTCAAATCTGTTAGAACAATTGTAATAGAAGATATTGAGTCAAATTACGAGGTCCGGTTGCGAGAAAGTCACTTGTTATAGGCTTCGGAATGTAACACCCAAACTGAGTCCAATTAGAGGCATTGACGCACGGATGGAGCAAACTTCTTCCGACCGTCCCGAATCTTATTTCAATACTTCAAATGTGTTAGAAAAATTCTAATAGAAGATATTGAGTCAAATTACGAGGTCCGGTTGCGAGAAAGTCACTTTTATAGGCTTCGGAATGTAACAAACAAACTGAGTCCAATTAGAATCATTTACGCATGGATGGAGCAAACTTCTTCCGACAGTCCCGAATCTTATTCCAACACATCAAATGTGTTAGAACAATTGTAATAGAGGAAATTCAGTCAAATTACAAGGTCCGGTTGCGAGAAAGTCACTTGTTATAGGCTTCGGAATGTAACACTCAAACTGAGTCAAATTAGAGACATTGACGCACGGATGGAGCAAACTTATTCCGATAGTCCCGAATCTTATTCCAACACTTCAAATGTGTTAAAACAATTGTAATAGAAGATATTTAGTCAAATTACGAGGTCCGGTTGCGAGAAAGTCCCTTGTTATAGGCTTCGAAATGTAACACACAAACTGAGTCCAATTACAGACATTGACGCACGGATGGAGCAAACTTGTTTCGACACTCCCGAATTCAATTCTAACACTTCAAATGTGTTAAAAAAATTGTAATAGAAGATATTGAGATAAATTACGAGGTCCGGTTGCAAGAAAGTCACTTGTTATAGGCTTCGGAATGTAACACACAAACTGAGTCCAATTAGAGACATTGACGCACGGATGGAGCAAACTTCTTCCGACAGTGCCGAATCTTATTCCAACATATCCAATGTGTTGGACCAATTCTAATAGAAGATATTGAGTCAAATTACGAGGTCCGGTTGCGAGCAAGTCACTTGTTATAGGCTTCGGAATGTAACACCCAAACTGAGTCAAATTAGAGACATTGACGCACGGATGGAGCAAACTTATTCCGATTGTCCCGAATCTTATTCCAACACTTCAAATGTGTTAAAACAATTGTAATAGAAGATATTGAGTCAAATTACGAGGTCCGGTTGCGAGAAAGTCACTTGTTATAGGCTTCGGAATGTAACACACAAACGGAGTCCAATTACAGACATTGACGCACGGATGGAGCAAACTTCTTCCGACAGTGCCGAATCTTATTCCAACACATCAAATGTGTTAGAACAATTGTAATAGAAGATATTGAGTCAAATTACGAGGTCCGGTTGCGAGAAAGTCACTTGTTATAGGCTTCGGAATGTAACAAACAAACTGAGTCCAATTAGAGGCATTTACGCACGGATGGAGCAAACTTCTTTCCACAGTCCTGAATCTTATTCCAACACTTCAAATGTGTTAGAACAATTGTAATAGAAGATATTGAGTCAAATTACAAGGTCCGGTTGCGAGAAAGTCACTTGTTATAGGCTTCGGAATGTAACACACAAACTGAGTCCAATTACATACATTGACGCATGGATGGAGCAAACTTCTTCCGACAGTCCCAAATCTTATTCCAACACATCAAATGTGTTAGAACAATTGTAATAGAAGATATTCAGTCAAATTACGAGGTCCGGTTGCGAGATAGTCACTTGTTACAGGCTTCGGAATGTAACACACAAACTGAGTCCAATTAGAGACATTGACGAATGGATGGAGCAAACTTCTTCCGACAGTCCCGAATCGTATTCCAACACATCAAACGTGTTAGAACAATTGTAATCGAAGATATTGAGTCAAATTACGAGGTCCGGTTGCGAGAAAGTCACTTGTTATAGGCTTCGGAATGTAACACTCAAACTGAGTCAAATTAGAGACATTGACGCACGGATGGAGCAAACTTCTTCCGACAGTGTCGAATCTTATTCCAACACATCAAATGTGTTGGACCAATTCTAGTAGAAGATATTGAGTCAAATTACGAGGTCCGGTTGCGAGCAAGTCACTTGTTATAGGCTTCGGAATGTAACACCCAAACTGAGTCAAATTAGAGACATTGACGCACGGATGGAGCAAACTTATTCCGATAGTCCCGAATCTTATTCCAACACTTCAAATGTGTTAAAACAATTGTAATAGTAGATATTGAGTCAAATTACGAGGTCCGGTTGCGAGAAAGTCTCTTGTTATAGGCTTCGGAATGTAACACACAAACGGAGTCCAATTACAGACATTGACGCACGGATGGAGCAAACTTCTTCCGACATTGCCGAATCTTATTCCAACACGTCAAATGTGTTGGAACAATTCTAATAGAAGATATAGAATCAAATTACGAGGTCCGGTTGCGAGAAAGTTACTTGTTATATGCTTCGGAATGTAACAAACAAAATGAGTCCAATTAGAGGCATTTACGCACGGACGGAGCAAACTTCTTTCGATAGTCCCGAATCTTAATCCAACACTTCAAATCTGTTAGAACAATTGTAATAGAAGATATTGAGTCAAATTACAAGGTCCGGTTGCGAGAAAGTCACTTGTTATAGGCTTCGGAATGTAACACACAAACTGAGTCCAATTAGAGGCATTGACGCACGGATGGAGCAAACTTCTTCCGACCGTCCCGAATCTTATTTCAATACTTCAAATGTGTTAGAAAAATTCTAATAGAAGATATTGAGTCAAATTACGAGGTCCGGTTGCGAGAAAGTCACTTTTATAGGCTTCGGAATGTAACAAACAAACTGAGTCCAATTAGAATCATTTACGCATGGATGGAGCAAACTTCTTCCGACAGTCCCGAATCTTATTCCAACACATCAAATGTGTTAGAACAATTGTAATAGAGGAAATTCAGTCAAATTACAAGGTCCGGTTGCGAGAAAGTCACTTGTTATAGGCTTCGGAATGTAACACTCAAACTGAGTCAAATTAGAGACATTGACGCACGGATGGAGCAAACTTATTCCGATAGTCCCGAATCTTATTCCAACACTTCAAATGTGTTAAAACAATTGTAATAGAAGATATTTAGTCAAATTACGAGGTCCGGTTGCGAGAAAGTCCCTTGTTATAGGCTTCGAATGTAACACACAAACTGAGTCCAATTACAGACATTGACGCACGGATGGAGCAAACTTGTTTCGACACTCCCGAATTCAATTCTAACACTTCAAATGTGTTAAAAAAATTGTAATAGAAGATATTGAGATAAATTACGAGGTCCGGTTGCAAGAAAGTCACTTGTTATAGGCTTCGGAATGTAACACACAAACTGAGTCCAATTAGAGACATTGACGCACGGATGGAGCAAACTTCTTCCGACAGTGCCGAATCTTATTCCAACATATCCAATGTGTTGGACCAATTCTAATAGAAGATATTGAGTCAAATTACGAGGTCCGGTTGCGAGCAAGTCACTTGTTATAGGCTTCGGAATGTAACACCCAAACTGAGTCAAATTAGAGACATTGACGCACGGATGGAGCAAACTTCTTCCGACAGTGTCGAATCTTAATCCAACACTTCAAATGTGGTGGAACAATTGTAATAGAAGATATTGAGTCAAATTACAAGGTCCGGTTGCGAGAAATTCACTTGTTATAGGCTTCGGAATGTAACACACAAACTGAGTCCAATTAGAGGCATTGACGCACGGATGGAGCAAACTTCTTCCGACCGTCCCAAATCTTATTCCAATACTTCAAATGTGTTAAAAAAATTCTAATAGAAGATATTGAGTAAAATTACAAGGTCCGGTTGCGAGAAAGTCACTTTTATAGGCTTCGGAATGTAACAAACAAACTGAGTCCAATTAGAATCATTTACGCACGGATGGAGCAAACTTCTTCCGACAGTCCCGAATCTTATTCCAACTCATCAAATGTGTTAGAACAATTGTAATAGAGGATATTCAGTCAAATTACAAGGTCCGGTTGCGAGAAAGTCACTTGTTATAGGCTTCGGAATGTAACACTCAAACTGAGTCAAATTAGAGACATTGACGCACGGATGGAGCAAACTTATTCCGATAGTCCCGAATCTTATTCCAACACTTCAAATGTGTTAAAACAATTGTAATAGAAGATATTTAGTCAAATTACGAGGTCCGGTTGCGAGAAAGTCCCTTGTTATAGGCTTCGAAATGTAACACACAAACTGAGTCCATTTTACAGACATTGACGCACGGATGGAGCAAACTTGTTTCGACACTCCCGAATTCAATTCTAACACTTCAAATGTGTTAAAAAAATTGTAATAGAAGATATTGAGATAAATTACGAGGTCCGGTTGCAAGAAAGTCACTTGTTATAGGCTTCGGAATGTAACACACAAAGTGAGTCCAATTAGAGACATTGACGCACGGATGGAGCAAACTTCTTCCGACAGTGCCGAATCTTATTCCAACACATCAAATGTGTTGGACCAATTCTAATAGAAGATATTGAGTCAAATTACGAGGTCCGGTTGCGAGAAAGTCACTTGTTATAGGCTTCGGAATGTAACACCAAAACTGAGTCAAATTAGAGACATTGACGCATGGATGGAGCAAACTTATTCCGATTGTCCCGAATCTTATTCCAACACTTCAAATGTGTTAAAACAATTGTAATAGAAGATATTGAGTCAAATTACGAGGTCCGGTTGCGAGAAAGTCACTTGTTATAGGCTTCGGAATGTAACATACAAACGGAGTCCAATTACAGACATTGACGCACGGATGGAGCAAACTTCTTCCGACAGTGCCGAATCTTATTCCAACACGTCAAATGTGTTGGAATAATTCTAATAGAAGATATAGAGTCAAATTACGAGGTCCGGTTGCGAGAAAGTTACTTGTTATATGCTTCGGAATGTAAGAAACAAAATGAGTCCAATTAGAGGCATTTACGCACGGACGGAGCAAACTTCTTTCGATAGTCCCGAATCTTAATCCAACACTTCAAATGTGTTAGAACAATTGTAATAGAAGATATTGAGTCAAATTACAGGGTCCGGTTGCGAGAAAGTCACTTGTTATTGGCTTCGGAATGTAACACACAAACCGAGTCCAATTAGAGGCATTGACGCTCGGATGGAGCAAACTTCTTCCGACCGTCCCAAATCTTATTCCAATACTTCAAATGTGTTAGAAAAATTCTAATAGAAGATATTGAGTCAAATTACGAGGTCCGGTTGCGAGAAAGTCACTTTTATAGGCTTCGGAATGTAACACACAAACTGAGTCCAATTAGAGGCATTGACGCACGGATGGAGCAAACTTCTTCCGACCATCCCGAATCTTATTCCAACACTTCAAATGTGTTAGAACAATTCTAATATAAGATATTGAATCAAATTACGAGGTCCGGTTGTGAGAAAGTCACTTGTTATAGGCTTCGGAATGTAACACACGTACTGAGTCCAATTAGAGGCATTTACGCACGGATGGAGCAAACTTCTTTCCACAGTCCCGAATCTTATTCCAACACTTCAAATGTGTTAGAACAATTGTAATAGAAGATATTGAGTCAAATTACAAGGTCCGGTTGCGAGAAAGTCACTTGTTATAGGCTTCGGAATGTAACGCACAAACTGAGTCCAATTACATACATTGACGCATGGATGGAGCAAACTTCTTCCGACAGTCCCAAATCTTAATCCAACACATCAAATGTGTTAGAACAATTGTAATAGAAGATATTGGGTCAAATTACGAGGTCCGGTTGCGAGAAAGTCACTTGTTATAGGCTGCGGAATGTAACAAAGAAAATGAGTCCAATTAGAGGCATTTACGCACGGACGGAGCAAACTTCTTTCGACAGTCCCGAATCTTAATCCAACACTTCAAATGTGGTGGAACAATTGTAATAGAAGATATTGAGTCAAATTACAAGGTCCGGTTGCGAGAAAGTCACTTGATATAGGCTTCGGAATGTAACACACAAACTGAGTCCAATTACATACATAGACGCATGGATGGAGCAAACTTCTTCCGACAGTCCCGAATCTTATTCCAACACATCAAATGTGTTAGAACAATTGTAATAGAGGATATTCAGTCAAATTACGAGGTCCGGTTGCGAGAAAGTCACTTGTTATAGGCTTCGGAATGTAACACACAAACTGAGTCCAATTAGAGACATTGACGAACGGATGGAGCAAACTTTTTCCGACAGTCCCGAATCTTATTCCAACACATCAAACGTGTTAGAACAATTGTAATCGAAGATATTGAGTCAAATTACAAGGTCCGGTTGTGAGAAAGTCCCTTGTTATAGGCTTCGGAATGTAACACACAAACTGAGTCCAATTACAGACATTGACGCACGGATGGAGCAAACTTGTTTCAACACTCCCGAATCTAATTCTAACACTTCAAATGTGTTAAAAAAATTGTAATAGAAGATATTGAGATAAATTACGAGGTCCGGTTGCAAGAAAGTCACTTGTTATAGGCTTCGGAATGTAACACACAAACTGAGTCCAATTAGAGACATTGACGCACGGATGGAGCAAACTTCTTCCGACAGTGCCGAATCTTATTCCAACACATAAAATGTGTTGGACCAATTCTAATAGAAGATATTGAGTCAAATTACGAGGTTCGGTTGCGAGAAAGTCACTTGTTATAGGCTGCGGAATGTAACAGAGAAAATGAGTCCAATTAGAGGCATTTACGCACGGACGGAGCAAACTTATTCCAACATATCCAATGTGTTGGACCAATTCTAATAGAAGATATTGAGTCAAATTACGAGGTCCGGTTGCGAGAAAGTCACTTGTTATAGGCTTCGGAATGTAACACCCAAACTGAGTCAAATTAGAGACATTGACGCACGGATGGAGCAAACTTATTCCGATAGTCCCGAATCTTATTCCAACACATCAAATGTGTTAGAACAATTGTAATAGAAGTTATTGGGTCAAATTACGAGGTTCGGTTGCGAGAAAGTCACTTGTTATAGGCTGCGGAATGTAACAGAGAAAATGAGTCCAATTAGAGGCATTTACGCACGGACGGAGCAAACTTCTTTCGACAGTCCCGAATCTTAATCCAACACTTCAAATGTGGTGGAACAATTGTAATAGAAGATATTGAGTCAAATTACGAGGTCCGGTTGCGAGAAAGTCACTTGTTATAGGCTTCGGAATGTAACACACAAACGGAGTCCAATTACAGACATTGACGCACGGATGGAGTAAACTTCTTCCGACAGTGCCGAATCTTATTCCAACACGTCAAATGTGTTGGAACAATTCTAATAGAAGATATAGAGTCAAATTACGAGGTCCGGTTGCGAGAAAGTTACTTATTATATGCTTCGGAATGTAACAAACAAAATGAGTCCAATTAGAGACATTTACGCACGGACGGAGCAAACTTCTTTCGACAATCCCGAATCTTAATCCAACACTTCAAATGTGTTAGAACAATTGTAATAGAAGATATTGAGTCAAATTACAAGGTCCGGTTGCGAGAAAGTCACTTGTTATAGGCTTCGGAATGTAACACACAAACTGAGTCCAATTAGAGGCATTGACGCACGGATGGAGCAAACTTCTTCCGACCGTCCCGAATCTTATTCCAATACTTCAAATGTGTTAGAAAAATTATAGAAGATATTGAGTCAAATTACGAGGTCCGGTTGCGAGAAAGTCACTTGTTATAGGCTTCGGAATGTAACAAACAAACTGAGTCCAATAAGAGGCATTTACGCACGGATGGAGCAAACTTCTTTCCACAGTCCCGAATCTTATTCCAACACTTCAAATGTGTTAGAACAATTGTAATAGAAGATATTGAGTCAAATTACAAGGTCCGGTTGCGAGAAAGTCACTTGTTATAGGCTTCGGAATGTAACACACAAACTGAGTCCAATTACATACATTGACGCATGGATGGAGCAAACTTCTTCCGACAGTCCCAAATCTTATTCCAACACATCAAATGTGTTAGAACAATTGTAATAGAAGATATTGGGTCAAATTACGAGGTTCGGTTGCGAGAAAGTCACTTGTTATAGGCTGCGGAATGTAACAAACAAAATGAGTCCAATTAGAGGCATTTATGCACGGACGGAGCAAACTTCTTTCGACAGTCCCGAATCTTAATCCAACACTTTAAATGTGGTGGAACAATTGTAATAGAAGATATTGAGTGAAATTACAAGGTCCGGTTGCGAGAAAGTCACTTGATATAGGCTTCGGAATGTAACACACAAACTGAGTCCAATTACATACATAGACTCATGGATGGAGCAAACTTCTTCCGATAGTCCCGAATCTTATTCCAACACTTCAAATGTGTTAGTACAATTGTAATAGAGGATATTCAGTCAAATTACGAGGTCCGGTTGCGAGAAAGTCACTTGTTATAGGCTTCGGAATGTAACACACAAACAGAGTCCAATTAGAGACATTGACGAACGGATGGAGCAAACTTCTTCCGACAGTCCCGAATCTTATTCCAACACATCAAACGTGTTAGAACAATTGTAATCGAAGATATTGAGTCAAATTACGAGGTCCGGTTGCGAGAAAGTCACTTGTTATAGGCTGCGGAATGTAACAAACAAAATGAGTCCAATTAGAGGCATTTACGCACGGACGGAGCAAACTTCTTTCGACAGTCCCGAATCTTAATCCAACACTTCAAATGTGGTGGAACAATAGTAATAGAAGATATTGAGTCAAATTACGATGTCCGGTTGCGAGAAAGTCACTTGTTATAGGCTTCGGAATATAACACACAAACTGAGTCAAATTAGAGACATTGACGCACGGATGGAGCAAACTTGTTCCGACAGTCCCGAATCTTATTCCAACACTTCAAATGTGTTAAAACAATTGTAATAGAAGATATTGAGTCAAATTACGAGGTCCGGTTGCGAGAAAGTCACTTGTTATAGGCTTCGGAATGTAACACACATACTGAGTCCAATTAGAGACATTGACGCACGGATGGAACAAATATTTTTCGACAGTGCCGAATCTTATTCCAACACTTCAAATGTCTTAAAACAAATTGTAATAGAAGATATTCTATCAAATTACGAGGTCCGGTTGTGAGAAAGTCCGTAATTATAGGCTTAGGAATGTAACACCCAAACTATGTCCAATTAGAGACATTGACGAACGAATGGAGCAAACTTGTTCCGCCTGTCCCGAATCCTATTCCAAGACTTCAAATGTGTTGAAGCACTAATAATGGAATAGTTTGAGTAAAATTACGAGGTCCGGTTGCGAGAAAGTCACTTGTTATAGGCTTCGGAATCTAACACACAAACTGAGTCAAATTAGAGACATTGACGCACGGATGGAGCAAACTTATTCCGACAGTCCCGAATCTAATTCCAACACTTCAAATGTGTTAAAACAATTGTAATAGAAGATATTGAGTCAAATTACGAGGTCCGGTTGCAAGAAAGTATCTTTTATATAGGCTTCGGAATGTAACACACAAACTGAGTCCAATTAGAGACATTGACGCACGGTTGGAGTGAACTTCTTTCGACAGTACCGAATCTTATTCCAACACATCAAATGTGTTAGAACAATTGTAATAGAAGATATTGAGTCAAATTACGAGGTCCGGTTGCGAGAAAGTCACTTGTTATAGGGTTCGGAATGTAACAAACAAACTGAGTCCAATTAGAGGCATTTACGCACGGATGGAGCAAACTTTTTTCCACAGTCCCGAATCTTATTCCAACACTTCAAATGTGTTAGAACAATTGTAATAGAAGATATTGAGTCAAATTACGAGGTCCGGTTGCGAGAAAGTCACTTGTTATAGGCTTCGGAATGTAACACACAAACTGAGTCCAATTACATACATTGACGCATGGATGGAGCAAGCTTTTTCCGACAATCCCGAATCTTATTCCAACACATCAAATGTGTTATAACAATTGTAATAGAAGATATTTAGTCAAATTACGAGGTCCATTTGCGAGAAAGTCACTTGTTATAGGCTTCGGAATGTAACAAACAAAATGAGTCCAATTAGAGGCATTTACGCACGGACAGAGCAAACTTCTTTCGACAGTCCCGAATCTTAATCCAACACTTCAAATGTGTTAGAACAATTGTAATAGAAGATATTGAGTAAAATAAAGAGGTCCGGTTGCGAGAAAGTCACTTGTTATAGGCTTCGGAATGTAACACACAAACTGAGTCAAATTAGAGACATTGACGCACGGATGGAGCAAACTTATTCCGACAGTCCCAAATCTAATTCCAACACTTCAAATGTGTTAAAACAATTGTAATAGAAGATATTGAGTCAAATTACGAGGTCCGGTTGCAGGAAAGTCTCTTTTATATAGGCTTCGGAATGTAACACACAAACTGAGTCCAATTAGAGACATTGACGCACGGTTGGAGTAAACTTCTTCCGACAGTACCGAATCTTATTCCAACACATCAAATGTGTTAGAACAATTGTAATAGAAGATATTGAGTCAAATTACGAGGTCCGGTTGCGAGAAAGTCACTTGTTATAGGGTTCGGAATGTAACAAACAAACTGAGTCCAATTACATACATTGACGCATGGATGGAGCAAGCTTTTTCCGACAGTCCCGAATCTTATTCCAACACATCAAATGTGTTAGAACAATTGTAATAGAAGATATTTAGTCAAATTACGAGGTCCATTTGCAAGAAAGTCACTTGTTATAGGCTTCGGAATGTAACAAACAAACTGAGTCCAATTAGAGACATTGACGAACGGATGGAGCAAACTTATTCCGATAGTCCCATATCTTATTCCAACACTTCAAATGTGTTAAAACAATTGTAATAGAAGATATTTAGTCAAATTACGAGGTCCGGTTGCGAGAAAGTCACTTGTTAAAGGCTTCGGAATTTAACACACAAACTGAGTCCAATTACAGACATTGACGCACGGATGGAGCAAACTTGTTTCGACATTCCCGAATCTAATTCTAACACTTCAAATGTGTTAAAAAAATTGTAATAGAAGATATTGAGATAAATTACGAGGTCCGGTTGCAAGAAAGTCACTTGTTATAGGCTTCGGAATGTAACACACAAACTGAGTCCAATTAGAGACATTGACGCACGGATGGAGCAAACTTCTTCCGACAGTGCCGAATCTTATTCCAACACATCAAATGTGTTGGACCAATTCTAATAGAAGATATTGAGTCAAATTACGAGGTCCGGTTGCGAGAAAGTCACTTGTTATAGGCTTCGGAATGTAACACCCAAACTGAGTCAAATTAGAGACATTGACGCACGGATGGAGCAAACTTATTCCGATAGTCCCGAATCTTATTCCAACACTTCAAATGTGTTAAAACAATTGTGATAGAAGATATTGAGTCAAATTACGAGGTCCGGTTGCGAGAAAGTCACTTGTTATAGGCTTCGGAATGTAACACACAAACGGAGTCCAATTACAGACATTGACGCACGGATGGAGCAAACTTCTTCCGACAGTGCCGAATCTTATTCCAACACGTCAAATGTGTTGGAACAATTCTAATAGAAGATATAGAGTCAAATTACGAGGTCCGGTTGCGAGAAAGTTACTTGTTATATGCTTCGGAATGTAACAAACAAAATGAGTCCAATTAGAGACATTTACGCACGGATGGAGCAAACTTCTTTCGACAATCCCGAATCTTAATCCAACACTTCAAATGTGTTAGAACAATTGTAATAGAAGATATTGAGTCAAATTACAAGGTCCGGTTGCGAGAAAGTCACTTGTTATAGGCTTCGGAATGTAACACACAAACTGAGTCCAATTAGAGGCATTGACGCACGGATGGAGCAAACTTCTTCCGACCGTCCCGAATCTTATTCCAATACTTCAAATGTGTTAGAAAAATTATAGAAGATATTGAGTCAAATTACGAGGTCCGGTTGCGAGAAAGTCACTTGTTATAGGCTTCGGAATGTAACAAACAAACTGAGTCCAATTAGAGGCATTTACGCACGGATGGAGCAAACTTCTTTCCACAGTCCCGAATCTTATTCCAACACTTCAAATGTGTTAGAACAATTGTAATAGAAGATATTGAGTCAAATTACAAGGTCCGGTTGCGAGAAAGTCACTTGTTATAGGCTTCGGAATGTAACACACAAACTGAGTCCAATTACATACATTGACGCATGGATGGAGCAAACTTCTTCCGACAGTCAAAAATCTTATTCCAACACATCAAATGTGTTAGAGCAATTGTAATAGAAGATATTGGGTCAAATTACGAGGTCCGGTTGCGAGAAAGTCACTTGTTATAGGCTGCGGAATGTAACAAACGAAATGAGTCCAATTAGAGGCATTTACGCAAGGACGGAGCAAACTTCTTTCGACAGTCCCGAATCTTAATCCAACACTTCAAATGTGGTGAACAATTGTAATAGAAGATATTGAGTCAAATTACAAGGTCCGGTTGCGAGAAAGTCACTTGATATAGGCTTCGGAATGTAACACTCAAACTGAGTCCAATTACATACATAGACGCATGGATGGAGCAAACTTCTTCCGACAGTCCGAATCTTATTCCAACACATCAAATGTGTTAGAACAATTGTAATAGATGATATTCAGTCAAATTACGAGGTCCGGTTGCGAGAAAGTCACTTGTTATAGGCTTCGGAATGTAACACATAAACTGAGTCCAATTAGAGACATTGACGAACGGATGGAGCAAACTTCTTCCGACAGTCCCAAATCTTATTCCAACATATCAAACGTGTTAGAACAATTGTAATCGAAGATATTGAGTCAAATTACGAGGTCCGGTTGTGAGAAAGTCACTTGTTATAGGCTTCGGAATGTAACACTCAAACTGAGTCAAATTTGAGACATTGACGCACGGATGGAGCAAACTTATTCCGATAGTCCCGAATCTTATTCCAACACTTCAAATGTGTTAAAACAATTGTAATAGAAGATATTTAGTCAAATTACGAGATCCAGTTGCGAGAAAGTCCCTTGTTATAGGCTTCGGAATGTAACAAACAAAATGAGTCCAATTAGAGGCATTCACGCACGGACGGAGCAAACTTCTTTCGACAGTCCCGAATCTTAATCCAACACTTCAAATGTGGTGGAACAATTGTAATAGAAGATATTGAGTCAAATTACGATGTCCGGTTGCGAGAAAGTCACTTGTTATAGGCTTCGGAATGTAACACACAAACTGAGTCAAATTAGAGACATTGACGCACGGATGGAGCAAACTTGTTCCGACAGTCCCGAATCTTATTCCAACACTTCAAATGTGTTAAAACAATTTTAATAGAAGATATTGAGTCAAATTAAGAGGTCCGGTTGCGAGAAAGTCACTTGTTATAGGCTTCGGAATGTAACACACATACTGAGTCCAATTAGAGACATTGACGCACGGATGGAACAAACATTTTCCGACAGTGCCGAATCTTATTCCAACACTTCAAATGTTTTAAAACAATTGTAATAGAAGATATTGAGTCAAATTACGAGGTCCGGTTGCGAGAAAGTCACTTGTTATAGGCTTCGGAATGTAACACACAAACTGAGTCAAATTAGAGACATTGACGCACGGATGGGGCAAACTTATTCCGATAGTCCCGAATCTTATTCCAACACTTCAAATGTGTTAAAACAATTGTAATAGAAGATATTGAGTCAAATTACGAGGTCCGGTTGCGAGAAAGTCACTTGTTATAGGCTTCGGAATGTAACACACAAACTGAGTCCAATCAGAGGCATTGACGCACGGATGGAGCAAACTTCTTCCGACAGTGCCGAATCTTATTCCAACACATCAAATGTGTTGAACAATTGTAATAGAAGATATTGAGTCAAATTACGAGGTCCGGTTGCGAGAAAGTCACTTGTTATAGGCTTCGGAATGTAACACACAAACTGAGTCCAATTAGAGACATTGACGCACGGATGGAGCAAACTTCTTCCGACAGTCCCGAATCTTATTCCAACACTTCAAATGTGTTAGAACAATTCTAATAGAAGATATTGAGTCAAATTACGAGGTCCGGTTGCGAGAAAGTCACTTGTTATAGCTTCGGAATGTAACACACTACTGAGTCCAATTAGAGACAGTGACGAACGGATGGAGCAAACTTCTTCCGACAGTCCCGAATCTATTCCAACACTTCAAATGTGTTAAAACAATTGTAATAGAAGATATTGAGTCAAATTACGAGGTCCGGTTGCGAGAAAGTCACTTGTTATAGGCTTCGGAATGTAACACACAAACTGAGTCAAATTAGAGACATTGACGCACGGATGGAGCAAACTTATTCCGACAGTCCCGAATCTTATTCCAACACATCAAATGTGTTAGAACAATTGTAATAGAAGATATTGAGTCAAATTACGAGGTCCGGTTGCGAGAAAGTCACTTGTTATAGCTTCGGAATGTAACACACAAATGAGTCCAATTAGAGACATTGACGAACGGATGGAGCAAACTTCTTCCGACAGTCCCGAATCTTATTCCAACACATCAAATGTGTTAGAACAATTGTAATAGAAGATATTGAGTCAAATTACGAGGTCCGGTTGCGAGAAAGTCACTTGTTATAGGCTTCGGAATGTAACACACAAACTGAGTCAAATTAGAGACATTGACGCACGGATGGGGCAAACTTATTCCGATAGTCCCGAATCTTATTCCAACACTTCAAATGTGTTAAAACAATTGTAATAGAAGATATTGAGTCAAATTACGAGGTCCGGTTGCGAGAAAGTCACTTGTTATAGGCTTCGGAATGTAACACACAAACTGAGTCCAATCAGAGGCATTGACGCACAGATGGAGCAAACTTCTTCCGACAGTGCCGAATCTTATTCCAACACATCCAATGTGTTGGAACAATTCTAATAGAAGATATTGAGTCAAATTACGAGGTCCGGTTGCGAGAAAGTCACTTGTTATAGGCTTCGGAATGTAACACACAAACTGAGTCCAATTAGAGGCATTGACGCACGGATGGAGCAAACTTCTTCCGACCGTCCCGAATCTTATTCCAACACTTCAAATGTGTTAGAACAATTATAATAGAAGATATTGAGTCAAATTACGAGGTCCGGTTGCGAGAAAGTCACTTGTTATAGGCTTCGGAATGTAACACACAAACTGAGTCAAATTAGAGACATTGACGCACGGATGGAGCAAACTTCTTCCGACAGTCCCGAATCTTATTCCAACACTCAAATGTGTTAAAACAATTGTAATAGAAGATATTGAGTCAAATTACGAGGTCCGGTTGCGAGAAAGTCACTTGTTATAGGCTTCGGAATGTAACACACAAACTGAGTCCAATTAGAGACATTGACGCACGGATGGAGCAAACTTTTTCCGACAGTCCCGAATCTTATTCCAACACTTCAAATGTGTTAGAACAATTGTAATAGAAGATATTGAGTCAAATTACGAGGTCCGGTTGCGAGAAAGTCACTTGTTATAGGCTTCGGAATGTAACACACAAACTGAGTCAATTAGAGACATTGACGCACGATGGAGCAAACTTGTTCCGACAGTCCCGAATCTATTCCAACACTTCAAATGTGTTAGAACAATTGTAATAAGATATTAGTAAATTAAGGTCCGGTTGCGAGAAAGTCACTTGTTATAGGCTTCGGAATGTAACACACAAACTGAGTCAAATTAGAGACATTGACGCACGGGATGGAGCAAACTTATTCCGACAGTCCCGACTCTTATTCCAACACTTCAAATGTGTTAAAACATTGTAACAGAAGATATTGAGTCAAATTACGAGGTCCAGGTGCGAGAAAGTCTCTTGTTATAGGCTTCGGAATGTAACACACAAACTGAGTCCAATTAGAGACATTGACGCACGATGGAGCAAACTTCTTCCGACAGTACCGAATCTTATTCCAACACTTCAAATGTTTAAAACAATTGTAATAGAAGATATTGAGTCAAATTACGAGGTCCGGTTGCGAGAAAGTCACTTGTTATAGGCTTCGGAATGTAACACACAAACGGAGTCCAATTACAGACATTGACGCACGGATGGAGCAAACTTCTTCCGACAGTGCCGAATCTTATTCCAACACTTCAAATGTGTTGAACAATTCTAATATGAAGAATTGAGTCAAATTACGAGGTCCGGTTGCGAGAAAGTTACTTGTTATAGGCTTCGGAATGTAACAAACAAAATGAGTCCAATTAGAGACATTGACGCACGGATGGAGCAAACTTCTTTCGACAATCCCGAATCTTATTCCAACACTTCAAATGTGTTAGAACAATTGTAATAGAAGATATTGAGTCAAATTACAAGGTCCGGTTGCGAGAAAGTCACTTGTTATAGGCTTCGGAATGTAACACACAAACTGAGTCCAATTAGAGACATTGACGCACGGATGGAGCAAACTTCTTCCGACAGTCCCGAATCTTATTCCAACACTTCAAATGTGTTAGAAAAATTATAGAAGATATTGAGTCAAATTACGAGGTCCGGTTGCGAGAAAGTCACTTGTTATAGGCTTCGGAATGTAACAAACAAACTGAGTCCAATTAGAGGCATTTACGCACGGATGGAGCAAACTTCTTCCACAGTCCCGAATCTTATTCCAACACTTCAAATGTGTTAGAACAATTGTAATAGAAGATATTGAGTCAAATTACAAGGTCCGGTTGCGAGAAAGTCACTTGTTATAGGCTTCGGAATGTAACACACAAACTGAGTCCAATTACATACATTGACGCATGGATGGAGCAAACTTCTTCCGACAGTCAAAAATCTTATTCCAACACATCAAATGTGTTAGAGCAATTGTAATAGAAGATATTGGGTCAAATTACGAGGTCCGGTTGCGAGAAAGTCACTTGTTATAGGCTGCGGAATGTAACAAACGAAATGAGTCCAATTAGAGGCATTTACGCAAGGACGGAGCAAACTTCTTTCGACAGTCCCGAATCTTAATCCAACACTTCAAATGTGGTGGAACAATTGTAATAGAAGATATTGAGTCAAATTACAAGGTCCGGTTGCGAGAAAGTCACTTGATATAGGCTTCGGAATGTAACACTCAAACTGAGTCCAATTACATACATAGACGCATGGATGGAGCAAACTTCTTCCGACAGTCCCGAATCTTATTCCAACACATCAAATGTGTTAGAACAATTGTAATAGATGATATTCAGTCAAATTACGAGGTCCGGTTGCGAGAAAGTCACTTGTTATAGGCTTCGGAATGTAACACATAAACTGAGTCCAATTAGAGACATTGACGAACGGATGGAGCAAACTTCTTCCGACAGTCCCAAATCTTATTCCAACATATCAAACGTGTTAGAACAATTGTAATCGAAGATATTGAGTCAAATTACGAGGTCCGGTTGTGAGAAAGTCACTTGTTATAGGCTTCGGAATGTAACACTCAAACTGAGTCAAATTTGAGACATTGACGCACGGATGGAGCAAACTTATTCCGATAGTCCCGAATCTTATTCCAACACTTCAAATGTGTTAAAACAATTGTAATAGAAGATATTTAGTCAAATTACGAGATCCAGTTGCGAGAAAGTCCCTTGTTATAGGCTTCGGAATGTAACAAACAAAATGAGTCCAATTAGAGGCATTCACGCACGGACGGAGCAAACTTCTTTCGACAGTCCCGAATCTTAATCCAACACTTCAAATGTGTTGAACAATTGTAATAGAAGATATTGAGTCAAATTACGATGTCCGGTTGCGAGAAAGTCACTTGTTATAGGCTTCGGAATGTAACACACAAACTGAGTCAAATTAGAGACATTGACGCACGGATGGAGCAAACTTGTTCCGACAGTCCCGAATCTTATTCCAACACTTCAAATGTGTTAAAACAATTTTAATAGAAGATATTGAGTCAAATTAAGAGGTCCGGTTGCGAGAAAGTCACTTGTTATAGGCTTCGGAATGTAACACACATACTGAGTCCAATTAGAGACATTGACGCACGGATGGAACAAACATTTTCCGACAGTGCCGAATCTTATTCCAACACTTCAAATGTTTTAAAACAATTGTAATAGAAGATATTGAGTCAAATTACGAGGTCCAGTTGCGAGAAAGTCACTTGTTATAGGCTTCGGAATGTAACACACAAACTGAGTCAAATTAGAGACATTGACGCACGGATGGGGCAAACTTATTCCGATAGTCCCGAATCTTATTCCAACACTTCAAATGTGTTAAAACAATTGTAATAGAAGATATTGAGTCAAATTACGAGGTCCGGTTGCGAGAAAGTCACTTGTTATAGGCTTCGGAATGTAACACACAAACTGAGTCCAATCAGAGGCATTGACGCACGGATGGAGCAAACTTCTTCCGACAGTGCCGAATCTTATTCCAACACATCCAATGTGTTGGAACAATTCTAATAGAAGATATTGAGTCAAATTACGAGGTCCGGTTGCGAGAAAGTCACTTGTTATAGGCTTCGGAATGTAACACACAAACTGAGTCCAATTAGAGGCATTGACGCACGGATGGAGCAAACTTCTTCCGACCATCCCGAATCTTATTCCAACACTTCAAATGTGTTAGAACAATTCTAATATAAGATATTGAATCAAATTACGAGGTCCGGTTGTGAGAAAGTCACTTGTTATAGGCTTCGGAATGTAACACACGTACTGAGTCCAATTAGAGACATTGACGAACGGATGGAGCAAACTTCTTCCGACAGTCCCGAATCCTATTCCAACACTTCAAATGTGTTAAAACAATTGTAATAGAAGATATTGAGTCAAATTACGAGGTCCGGTTGCGAGAAAGTCACTTGTTATAGGCTTCGGAATGTAACACACAAACTGAGTCAAATTAGAGACATTGACGCACGGATGGAGCAAACTTATTCCGATAGTCCCGAATCTTATTCCAACACATCAAATGTGTTAGAACAATTGTAATAGAAGATATTCAGTCAAATTACGAGGTCCGGTTGGGAGAAAGTCACTTGTTATAAGCTTCGAAATGTAACACACAAATTGAGTCCAATTAGAGACATTGACGAACGGATGGAGCAAACTTCTTCCGACAGTCCCGAATCTTATTCCAACACATCAAATGTGTTAGAACAATTGTAATAGAAGATATTGAGTCAAATTACGAGGTCCGGTTGCGAGAAAGTCACTTGTTATAGGCTTCGGAATGTAACACACAAACTGAGTCAAATTAGAGACATTGACGCACGGATGGAGCAAACTTATTCCGACAGTGCCCGAATCTTATTCCAACACTTCAAATGTGTTAAAACAATTGTAATAGAAGATATTGAGTCAAATTACGAGGTCCGTTGCGAGAAAGTCACTTGTTATAGGCTTCGGAATGTAACACACAAACTGAGTCCAATTAGAGACATTGACGCACGGATGGGGCAAACTTATTCCGATAGTCCCGAATCTTATTCCAACACTTCAAATGTGTTAAAACAATTGTAATAGAAGATATTGAGTCAAATTACGAGGTCCGGTTGCGAGAAAGTCACTTGTTATAGGCTTCGGAATGTAACACACAAACTGAGTCCAATTAGAGGCATTGACGCACGGATGGAGCAAACTTCTTCCGACAGTGCCCGAATCTTATTCCAACACATCAAATGTGTTGAACAATTCTAATAGAAGATATTGAGTCAAATTACGAGGTCCGGTTGCGAGAAAGTCACTTGTTATAGGCTTCGGAATGTAACACACAAACTGAGTCCAATTAGAGGCATTGACGCACGGATGGAGCAAACTTCTTCCGACCGTCCCGAATCTTATTCCAACACTTCAAATGTGTTAGAACAATTATAATAGAAGATATTGAGTCAAATTACGAGGTCCGGTTGCGAGAAAGTCACTTGTTATAGGCTTCGGAATGTAACACACAAACTGAGTCAAATTAGAGACATTGACGCACGGATGGAGCAAACTTATTCCGATAGTCCCGAATCTTATTCCAACACTTCAAATGTGTTAAAACAATTGGAATAGAAGATATTGAGTCAAATTACGAGGTCCGGTTGCGAGAAAGTCACTTGTTATAGGCTTCGGAATGTAACACACAGACTGAGTCAAATTAGAGACATTGACGCACGGATGGAGCAAACTTGTTCCGATAGTCCCGAATCTTATTCCAAAACTTCAAATGTGTTAAAACAATTGGAATAGAAGATATTGAGTCAAATTACGAGGTCCGGTTGCGAGAAAGTCACTTGTTATAGGCTTCGGAATGTAACACACAAACTGAGTCAAATTAGAGACATTGACGCACGGATGGAGCAAACTTGTTCCGACAGTCCCGAATCTTATTCCAACACTTCAAATGTGTTAAAACAATTGTAATAGAAGATATTGAGTTAAATTACGAGGTCCGGTTGTGAGAAAGTTACTTGTTATAGGCAGCGGAATGTAACACACAAACTGAGTCCAATTAGAGACATTGACGCACGGATGGAGCAAACTTGTTCCGACAGTCCCGAATCTAATTCCAACACTTCAAATGTCTTAGAACAATTGTAATAGAAGATATTGAGTGAAATTATAAGGTCCGGTTGCGAAGAAGTCAGTATTTATAGGCTTAAGAATGTAACGCACAAACTGAGTACAATTAGAGACATTGACGAACGAATGGAGCAAACTTGTTCTGACAGTCCCGAATCTTCTTCCAACACTTCAAATGTGTTGAAAAAAGAATAATGGAATAGTTTGAGTAAAATTACGAGGTCCGGTTGTGAGAAAGTCACTTGTTATAGGCTTCGGAATGTAACACACAAACTGAGTCAAATTAGAGACATTGACGCACGGATGGAGCAAACTTATTCCGACAGTCCCGACTCTAATTCCAACACTTCAAATGTGTTAAAACAATTGTAACAGAAGATATTGAGTCAAATTACGAGGTCCAATTGCAAGAAAGTCTCTTTTATATAGGCTTCGGAATGTAACACACAAACTGAGTCCAATTAGAGACATTGACGCACGGATGGAGCAAACTTCTTCCGACAGTACCGAATCGTATTCCAACACATCAAATGTGTTAAAACAATTGTAATAGAAGATATTGAGTCAAATTACGAGGTCCGGTTGCGAGAAAGTCACTTGTTATAGGCTTCGGAATGTAACAGACAAACTGAGTCCAATTACATACATTGACGCATGGATGGAGCAAACTTCTTCCGACAGTCCCGAATCTTATTCCAAAACATCAAATGTGTTAGAACAATTATAATAGAAGATATTGAGTCAAATTACGAGGTCCGGTTGCGAGAAAGTCACTTGTTATAAGCTTCGGAATGTAACACACAAACTGAGTCAAATTAGAGACATTGACGCACGGATGGAGCAAACATATTCCGATAGTCCCGAATCTCATTCCAACAGTTCAAATGTGTTAAAAAAATTGTAATAGAAGATATTGAGTCAAATTATGAGGTCCGGTTGCGAGAAAGTCACTTGTTATAGGCTTCGGAATGTAACACACAAACTAAGTCAAATTAGAGACATTGACGCACGGATGGAGCAAACTTGTTCCGACAGTCCCGAATCTTATTCCAACACTTCAAATGTGTTAAAACAATTGTAATAGAAGATATTGAGTTAAATTACGAGGTCCGGTTGCGAGAAAGTCACTTGTTATAGGCTTCGGAATGTAACACACATACTGAGTCCAATTAGGGACATTGACGCACGGATGGAACAAACATCTTCCGACAGTCCTAAATCTTATTCCAACACTTCAAATGTCTTAAAACAATTGTAATAGAAGATATTGAGTCAAATTACGAGGTCCGGTTGCGAGAAAGTTAGTAATTATAGGCTTGGGAATGTAACACCCAAACTATGTCCAATTAGAGACATTGACGAACGAATGGAGCAAACTTGTTCCGACAGTCCCGAATCTTCTTCCAACACTTCAAATGTGTTGAAAAAAGAATAATGGAATAGTTTGAGTAAAATTACGAGGTCCGGTTGCGAGAAAGTCACTTGTTATAGGCTTCGGAATGTAACACACAAACTCAGTCAAATTAGAGACATTGACGCACGGATGGAGCAAACTTATTCCGACAGTCCCGACTCTAATTCCAACACTTCAAATGTGTTAAAACAATTGTAATAGAAGATATTGAGTCAAATTACGAGGTCCGGTTGCGAGAAAGTCACTTGTTATAGGCTTCGGAATGTAACAAACAAAATGAGTCCAATTAGAGGCATTTACGCACGGACGGAGCAAACTTCTTTCGACAGTCCCGAATCTTAATCCAACACTTCAAATGTAGTAGAACAATTGTAATAGAAGATATTGAGTCAAATTACAAGGTCCGGTTGTGAGAAAGTCACTTGTTATAGGCTTCGGAATGTAACACACAAACTGAGTCCAATTACATACATAGACGCATGGATGGAGCAAACTTCTTCCGACAGTCCCGAATCTTATTCCAACACATCAAATGTGTTAGATCAATTGTAATAGAAGATATTCAGTCAAATTATGAGGTCCGGTTGCGAGAAAGTCACTTGTTATAGGATTCGGAATGTAACACACAAACTGAGTCCAATTAGAGACATTGACGCATGGATGGAGCAAACTTCTTCCGACAGTCCCGAATCTAATTCCAACACTTCAAATGTGTTAAAACAATTGTAATAGAAGATATTGAGTCAAATTACGAGGTCCGGTTGCGAGAAAGTCACTTGTTATAGGCTTCGGAATGTAACACACAAACTGAGTCAAATTAGAGACATTGACGCACGGATGGAGCAAACTTCTTCCGACAGTCCCGAATCTAATTCCAACACTTCAAATGTGTTAAAACAATTGTAATAGAAGATATTGAGTTAAATTACGAGGTCCGGTTGCGAGAAAGTCACTTGTTATAGGCTTCGGAATGTAACACACATACTGAGTCCAATTAGAGACATTGACGCACGGATGGAACAAACATCTTCCGACAGTCCTGAATCTTATTCCAACACTTCAAATGTGTTAAAACAATTATAATAGAAGATATTGAGTCAAATTACGAGGTCCGGTTGCGAGAAAGTCACTTGTTATAAGCTTCGGAATGTAACACACAAACTGAGTCAAATTAGAGACATTGACGCACGGATGGAGCAAACATATTCCGATAGTCCCGAATCTTATTCCAACAGTTCAAATGTGTTAAAACAATTGTAATAGAAGATATTGAGTCAAATTATGAGGTCCGGTTGCGAGAAAGTCACTTGTTATAGGCTTCGGAATGTAACACACAAACTGAGTCAAATTAGAGACATTGACGCACGGATGGAGCAAACTTGTTCCGACAGTCCCGAATCTTATTCCAACACTTCAAATGTGTTAAAACAATTGTAATAGAAGATATTGAGTTAAATTACGAGGTCCGGTTGCGAGAAAGTCACTTGTTATAGGCTTCGGAATGTAACACACATACTGAGTCCAATTAGGGACATTGACGCACGGATGGAACAAACATCTTCCGACAGTCCTAAATCTTATTCCAACACTTCAAATGTCTTAAAACAATTGTAATAGAAGATATTGAGTCAAATTACGAGGTCCGGTTGCGAGAAAGTTAGTAATTATAGGCTTGGGAATGTAACACCCAAACTATGTCCAATTAGAGACATTGACGAACGAATGGAGCAAACTTGTTCCGACAGTCCCGAATCTTCTTCCAACACTTCAAATGTGTTGAAAAAAGAATAATGGAATAGTTTGAGTAAAATTACGAGGTCCGGTTGCGAGAAAGTCACTTGTTATAGGCTTCGGAATGTAACACACAAACTCAGTCAAATTAGAGACATTGACGCACGGATGGAGCAAACTTATTCCGACAGTCCCGACTCTAATTCCAACACTTCAAATGTGTTAAAACAATTGTAATAGAAGATATTGAGTCAAATTACGAGGTCCAGTTGCAAGAAAGTCTCTTTTATATAGGCTTCGGAATGTAACACACAAACTGAGTCCAATTAGAGACATTGACGCACGGATGGAGCAAACTTCTTCCGACAGTACTGAATCTTATTCCAACACATCAAATGTGTTAGAACATTTGTAATAGAAGATATTCAGTCAAATTACGAGGTCCGGTTGCGAGAAAGTCACTTGTTATAGGCTTCGGAATGTAACACACAAACTGAGTCCAATTACATACATTGACGCATGGATGGAGCAAACTTCTTCCGACAGTCCCGAATCTTATTCCAACACTTCAAATGTGTTAAAACAATTGTAATAGAAGATATTGAGTCAAATTACGAGGTCCGGTTGCGAGAAAGTCACTTGTTATAGGCTTCGGAATGTAACACACAAACTGAGTCAAATTAGTGACATTGACGCACGGATGGAGCAACTTAATCCGATAGTCCCGAATCTTATTCCAACACTTCAAATGTGTTAAAACAATTGGAATAGAAGATATTGAGTCAAATTACGAGGTCCGGTTGCGAGAAAGTCACTTGTTATAGGCTTCGGAATGTAACACACAAACTGAGTCAAATTAGTGACATTGACGCACGGATGGAGCAAACTTGTTCCGATAGTCCCGAATCTTATTCCAACACTTCAAATGTGTTAAAACAATTGGAATAGAAGATATTGAGTCAAATTACGAGGTCCGGTTGCGAGAAAGTCACTTGTTATAGGCTTCGGAATGTAACACACAAACTGAGTCAAATTAGAGACATTGACGCACGGATGGAGCAAACTTGTTCCGACAGTCCCGAATCTTATTCCAACACTTCAAATGTGTTAAAACAATTGTAATAGAAGATATTGAGTTAAATTACGAGGTCCGGTTGCGAGAAAGTCACTTGTTATAGGCTTCGGAATGTAACACACATACTGAGTCCAATTAGAGACATTGACGCACGGATGGAACAAACATCTTCCGACAGTCCTGAATCTTATTCCAACACTTCAAATGTCTTAAAACAATTGTAATAGAAGATATTGAGTCAAATTACGAGGTCCGGTTGCGAGAAAGTCAGTAATTATAGGCTTAGGAATGTAACACCCAAACTATGTCCAATTAGAGACATTGACGAACGAATGGAGCAAACTTGTTCCGCCTGTCCCGAATCCTGTTCCAAGACTTCAAATGTGTTGAAGCAATAATAATGGAATAGTTGAGTAAAATTACGAGGTCCGGTTGTGAGAAAGTTACTTGTTATAGGCAGCGGAATGTAACACACAAACTGAGTCCAATTAGAGACATTGACGCACGGATGGAGCAAACTTGTTCCGACAGTCCCGAATCTAATTCCAACACTTCAAATGTGTTAGAACAATTGTAATAGAAGATATTGAGTGAAATTATAAGGTCCGGTTGCGAAGAAGTCAGTATTTATAGGCTTAAGAATGTAACGCACAAACTGAGTACAATTAGAGACATTGACGAACGAATGGAGCAAACTTGTTCTGACAGTCCCGAATCTTCTTCCAACACTTCAAATGTGTTGAAAAAAGAATAATGGAATAGTTTGAGTAAAATTACGAGGTCCGGTTGTGAGAAAGTCACTTGTTATAGGCTTCGGAATGTAACACACAAACTGAGTCAAATTAGAGACATTGACGCACGGATGGAGAAAACTTATTCCGACAGTCCCGACTCTAATTCCAACACCTCAAATGTGTTAAAACAATTGTAATAGAAGATATTGAGTCAAATTACGAGGTCCAATTGCAAGAAAGTCTCTTTTATATAGGCTTCGGAATGTAACACACAAACTGAGTCCAATTAGAGACATTGACGCACGGATGGAGCAAACTTCTTCCGACAGTACCGAATCTTATTCCAACACATCAAATGTGTTAAAACAATTGTAATAGAAGATATTGAGTCAAATTACGAGGTCCGGTTGCGAGAAAGTCACTTGTTATAGGCTTCGGAATGTAACAGACAAACTGAGTCCAATTACATACATTGACGCATGGATGGAGCAAACTTCTTCCGACAGTCCCGAATCTTATTCCAAAACATCAAATGTGTTAGAACAATTATAATAGAAGATATTGAGTCAAATTACGAGGTCCGGTTGCGAGAAAGTCACTTGTTATAAGCTTCGGAATGTAACACACAAACTGAGTCAAATTAGAGACATTGACGCACGGATGGAGCAAACATATTCCGATAGTCCCTAATCTCATTCCAACAGTTCAAATGTGTTAAAACAATTGTAATAGAAGATATTGAGTCAAATTATGAGGTCCGGTTGCGAGAAAGTCACTTGTTATAGGCTTCGGAATGTAACACACAAACTAAGTCAAATTAGAGACATTGACGCACGGATGGAGCAAACTTGTTCCGACAGTCCCGAATCTTATTCCAACACTTCAAATGTGTTAAAACAATTGTAATAGAAGATATTGAGTTAAATTACGAGGTCCGGTTGCGAGAAAGTCACTTGTTATAGGCTTCGGAATGTAACACACATACTGAGTCCAATTAGGGACATTGACGCACGGATGGAACAAACATCTTCCGACAGTCCTAAATCTTATTCCAACACTTCAAATGTGTTGAAAAAAGAATAATGGAATAGTTTGAGTAAAATTACGAGGTCCGGTTGCGAGAAAGTCACTTGTTATAGGCTTCGGAATGTAACACACAAACTCAGTCAAATTAGAGACATTGACGCACGGATGGAGCAAACTTATTCCGACAGTCCCGACTCTAATTCCAACACTTCAAATGTGTTAAAACAATTGTAATAGAAGATATTGAGTCAAATTACGAGGTCCAATTGCAAGAAAGTCTCTTTTATATAGGCTTCGGAATGTAACACACAAACTGAGTCCAATTAGAGACATTGACGCACGGATGGAGCAAACTTCTTCCGACAGTACCGAATCTTATTCCAACACATCAAATGTGTTAGAACATTTGTAATAGAAGATATTCAGTCAAATTACGAGGTCCGGTTGCGAGAAAGTCACTTGTTATAGGCTTCGGAATGTAACACACAAACTCAGTCAAATTAGAGACATTGACGCACGGATGGAGCAAACTTATTCCGACAGTCCCGACTCTAATTCCAACACTTCAAATGTGTTAAAACAATTGTAATAGAAGATATTGAGTCAAATTACGAGGTCCAGTTGCAAGAAAGTCTCTTTTATATAGGCTTCGGAATGTAACACACAAACTGAGTCCAATTAGAGACATTGACGCACGGATGGAGCAAACTTCTTCCGACAGTACTGAATCTTATTCCAACACATCAAATGTGTTAGAACATTTGTAATAGAAGATATTCAGTCAAATTACGAGGTCCGGTTGCGAGAAAGTCACTTGTTATAGGCTTCGGAATGTAACACACAAACTGAGTCCAATTACATACATTGACGCATGGATGGAGCAAACTTCTTCCGACAGTCCCGAATCTTATTCCAACACTTCAAATGTGTTAAAACAATTGTAATAGAAGATATTGAGTCAAATTACGAGGTCCGGTTGCGAGAAAGTCACTTGTTATAGGCTTCGGAATGTAACACACAAACTGAGTCAAATTAGTGACCTTGACGCACGGATGGAGCAACTTAATCCGATAGTCCCGAATCTTATTCCAACACTTCAAATGTGTTAAAACAATTGGAATAGAAGATATTGAGTCAAATTACGAGGTCCGGTTGCGAGAAAGTCACTTGTTATAGGCTTCGGAATGTAACACACAAACTGAGTCAAATTAGTGACATTGACGCACGGATGGAGCAAACTTGTTCCGATAGTCCCGAATCTTATTCCAACACTTCAAATGTGTTAAAACAATTGGAATAGAAGATATTGAGTCAAATTACGAGGTCCGGTTGCGAGAAAGTCACTTGTTATAGGCTTCGGAATGTAACACACAAACTGAGTCAAATTAGAGACATTGACGCACGGATGGAGCAAACTTGTTCCGACAGTCCCGAATCTTATTCCAACACTTCAAATGTGTTAAAACAATTGTAATAGAAGATATTGAGTTAAATTACGAGGTCCGGTTGCGAGAAAGTCACTTGTTATAGGCTTCGGAATGTAACACACATACTGAGTCCAATTAGAGACATTGACGCACGGATGGAACAAACATCTTCCGACAGTCCCGAATCTTATTCCAACACTTCAAATGTGTTAAAACAATTGTAATAGAAGATATTGAGTTAAATTACGAGGTCCGGTTGCGAGAAAGTCACTTGTTATAGGCTTCGGAATGTAACACACATACTGAGTCCAATTAGGGACATTGACGCACGGATGGAACAAACATCTTCCGACAGTCCTAAATCTTATTCCAACACTTCAAATGTGTTGAAAAAAGAATAATGGAATAGTTTGAGTAAAATTACGAGGTCCGGTTGCGAGAAAGTCACTTGTTATAGGCTTCGGAATGTAACACACAAACTCAGTCAAATTAGAGACATTGACGCACGGATGGAGCAAACTTATTCCGACAGTCCCGACTCTAATTCCAACACTTCAAATGTGTTAAAACAATTGTAATAGAAGATATTGAGTCAAATTACGAGGTCCAATTGCAAGAAAGTCTCTTTTATATAGGCTTCGGAATGTAACACACAAACTGAGTCCAATTAGAGACATTGACGCACGGATGGAGCAAACTTCTTCCGACAGTACCGAATCTTATTCCAACACATCAAATGTGTTAGAACATTTGTAATAGAAGATATTCAGTCAAATTACGAGGTCCGGTTGCGAGAAAGTCACTTGTTATAGGCTTCGGAATGTAACACACAAACTCAGTCAAATTAGAGACATTGACGCACGGATGGAGCAAACTTATTCCGACAGTCCCGACTCTAATTCCAACACTTCAAATGTGTTAAAACAATTGTAATAGAAGATATTGAGTCAAATTACGAGGTCCAGTTGCAAGAAAGTCTCTTTTATATAGGCTTCGGAATGTAACACACAAACTGAGTCCAATTAGAGACATTGACGCACGGATGGAGCAAACTTCTTCCGACAGTACTGAATCTTATTCCAACACATCAAATGTGTTAGAACATTTGTAATAGAAGATATTCAGTCAAATTACGAGGTCCGGTTGCGAGAAAGTCACTTGTTATAGGCTTCGGAATGTAACACACAAACTGAGTCCAATTACATACATTGACGCATGGATGGAGCAAACTTCTTCCGACAGTCCCGAATCTTATTCCAACACTTCAAATGTGTTAAAACAATTGTAATAGAAGATATTGAGTCAAATTACGAGGTCCGGTTGCGAGAAAGTCACTTGTTATAGGCTTCGGAATGTAACACACAAACTGAGTCAAATTAGTGACCTTGACGCACGGATGGAGCAACTTAATCCGATAGTCCCGAATCTTATTCCAACACTTCAAATGTGTTAAAACAATTGGAATAGAAGATATTGAGTCAAATTACGAGGTCCGGTTGCGAGAAAGTCACTTGTTATAGGCTTCGGAATGTAACACACAAACTGAGTCAAATTAGTGACATTGACGCACGGATGGAGCAAACTTGTTCCGATAGTCCCGAATCTTATTCCAACACTTCAAATGTGTTAAAACAATTGGAATAGAAGATATTGAGTCAAATTACGAGGTCCGGTTGCGAGAAAGTCACTTGTTATAGGCTTCGGAATGTAACACACAAACTGAGTCAAATTAGAGACATTGACGCACGGATGGAGCAAACTTGTTCCGACAGTCCCGAATCTTATTCCAACACTTCAAATGTGTTAAAACAATTGTAATAGAAGATATTGAGTTAAATTACGAGGTCCGGTTGCGAGAAAGTCACTTGTTATAGGCTTCGGAATGTAACACACATACTGAGTCCAATTAGAGACATTGACGCACGGATGGAACAAACATCTTCCGACAGTCCTGAATCTTATTCCAACACTTCAAATGTCTTAAAACAATTGTAATAGAAGATATTGAGTCAAATTACGAGGTCCGGTTGCGAGAAAGTCAGTAATTATAGGCTTAGGAATGTAACACCCAAACTATGTCCAATTAGAGACATTGACGAACGAATGGAGCAAACTTGTTCCGCCTGTCCCGAATCCTGTTCCAAGACTTCAAATGTGTTGAAGCAATAATAATGGAATAGTTGAGTAAAATTACGAGGTCCGGTTGTGAGAAAGTTACTTGTTATAGGCAGCGGAATGTAACACACAAACTGAGTCCAATTAGAGACATTGACGCACGGATGGAGCAAACTTGTTCCGACAGTCCCGAATCTAATTCCAACACTTCAAATGTGTTAGAACAATTGTAATAGAAGATATTGAGTGAAATTATAAGGTCCGGTTGCGAAGAAGTCAGTATTTATAGGCTTAAGAATGTAACGCACAAACTGAGTACAATTAGAGACATTGACGAACGAATGGAGCAAACTTGTTCTGACAGTCCCGAATCTTCTTCCAACACTTCAAATGTGTTGAAAAAAGAATAATGGAATAGTTTGAGTAAAATTACGAGGTCCGGTTGTGAGAAAGTCACTTGTTATAGGCTTCGGAATGTAACACACAAACTGAGTCAAATTAGAGACATTGACGCACGGATGGAGAAAACTTATTCCGACAGTCCCGACTCTAATTCCAACACCTCAAATGTGTTAAAACAATTGTAATAGAAGATATTGAGTCAAATTACGAGGTCCAATTGCAAGAAAGTCTCTTTTATATAGGCTTCGGAATGTAACACACAAACTGAGTCCAATTAGAGACATTGACGCACGGATGGAGCAAACTTCTTCCGACAGTACCGAATCTTATTCCAACACATCAAATGTGTTAAAACAATTGTAATAGAAGATATTGAGTCAAATTACGAGGTCCGGTTGCGAGAAAGTCACTTGTTATAGGCTTCGGAATGTAACAGACAAACTGAGTCCAATTACATACATTGACGCATGGATGGAGCAAACTTCTTCCGACAGTCCCGAATCTTATTCCAAAACATCAAATGTGTTAGAACAATTATAATAGAAGATATTGAGTCAAATTACGAGGTCCGGTTGCGAGAAAGTCACTTGTTATAAGCTTCGGAATGTAACACACAAACTGAGTCAAATTAGAGACATTGACGCACGGATGGAGCAAACATATTCCGATAGTCCCTAATCTCATTCCAACAGTTCAAATGTGTTAAAACAATTGTAATAGAAGATATTGAGTCAAATTATGAGGTCCGGTTGCGAGAAAGTCACTTGTTATAGGCTTCGGAATGTAACACACAAACTAAGTCAAATTAGAGACATTGACGCACGGATGGAGCAAACTTGTTCCGACAGTCCCGAATCTTATTCCAACACTTCAAATGTGTTAAAACAATTGTAATAGAAGATATTGAGTTAAATTACGAGGTCCGGTTGCGAGAAAGTCACTTGTTATAGGCTTCGGAATGTAACACACATACTGAGTCCAATTAGGGACATTGACGCACGGATGGAACAAACATCTTCCGACAGTCCTAAATCTTATTCCAACACTTCAAATGTGTTGAAAAAAGAATAATGGAATAGTTTGAGTAAAATTACGAGGTCCGGTTGCGAGAAAGTCACTTGTTATAGGCTTCGGAATGTAACACACAAACTCAGTCAAATTAGAGACATTGACGCACGGATGGAGCAAACTTATTCCGACAGTCCCGACTCTAATTCCAACACTTCAAATGTGTTAAAACAATTGTAATAGAAGATATTGAGTCAAATTACGAGGTCCAATTGCAAGAAAGTCTCTTTTATATAGGCTTCGGAATGTAACACACAAACTGAGTCCAATTAGAGACATTGACGCACGGATGGAGCAAACTTCTTCCGACAGTACCGAATCTTATTCCAACACATCAAATGTGTTAGAACATTTGTAATAGAAGATATTCAGTCAAATTACGAGGTCCGGTTGCGAGAAAGTCACTTGTTATAGGCTTCGGAATGTAACACACAAACTGAGTCCAATTACATACATTAACGCATGGATGGAGCAAACTTCTTCCGACAGTCCCGAATCTTATTCCAAAACATCAAATGTGTTAGAACAATTGTAATAGAAGATATTGAGTCAAATTACGAGGTCCGGTTGCGAGAAAGTCACTTGTTATAGGCTTCGGAATGTAACAAACAAAATGAGTCCAATTAGAGGCATTTACGCACGGACGGAGCAAACTTCTTTCGACAGTCCCGAATCTTAATCCAACACTTCAAATGTAGTAGAACAATTGTAATAGAAGATATTGAGTCAAATTACAAGGTCCGGTTGTGAGAAAGTCACTTGTTATAGGCTTCGGAATGTAACACACAAACAGAGTCCAATTACATACATAGACGCATGGATGGAGCAAACTTCTTCCGACAGTCCCGAATCTTATTCCAACACATCAAATGTGTTAGATCAATTGTAATAGAAGATATTCAGTCAAATTACGAGGTCCGGTTGCGAGAAAGTCACTTGTTATAGGCTTCGGAATGTAACACACAAACTGAGTCCAATTAGAGACATTGACGCATGGATGGAGCAAACTTCTTCCGACAGTCCCGAATCTAATTCCAACACTTCAAATGTGTTAAAACAATTGTAATAGGAGATATTGAGTCAAATTACGAGGTCCGGTTGCGAGAAAGTCACTTGTTATAGGCTTCGGAATGTAACACACAAACTGAGTCAAATTAGAGACATTGACGCACGGATGGAGCAAACTTCTTCCGACAGTCCCGAATCTAATTCCAACACTTCAAATGTGTTAAAACAATTGTAATAGAAGATATTGAGTCAAATTATGAGGTCCGGTTGCGAGAAAGTCACTTGTTATAGGCTTCGGAATGTAACCCACAAACTGAGTCAAATTAGAGACATTGACGCACGGATGGAGCAAACTTGTTCCGACAGTCCCGAATCTTATTCCAACACTTCAAATGTGTTAAAACAATTGTAATAGAAGATATTGAGTTAAATTACGAGGTCCGGTTGCGAGAAAGTCACTTGTTATAGGCTTCGGAATGTAACACACATACTGAGTCCAATTAGGGACATTGACGCACGGATGGAACAAACATCTTCCGACAGTCCTAAATCTTATTCCAACACTTCAAATGTCTTAAAACAATTGTAATAGAAGATATTGAGTCAAATTACGAGGTCCGGTTGCGAGAAAGTTAGTAATTATAGGCTTGGGAATGTAACACCCAAACTATGTCCAATTAGAGACATTGACGAACGAATGGAGCAAACTTGTTCCGACAGTCCCGAATCTTCTTCCAACACTTCAAATGTGTTGAAAAAAGAATAATGGAATAGTTTGAGTAAAATTACGAGGTCCGGTTGAGAGAAAGTCACTTGTTATAGGCTTCGGAATGTAACACACAAACTCAGTCAAATTAGAGACATTGACGCACGGATGGAGCAAACTTATTCCGACAGTCCCGACTCTAATTCCCACACTTCAAATGTGTTAAAACAATTGTAATAGAAGATATTGAGTCAAATTACGAGATCCAGTTGCAAGAAAGTCTCTTTTATATAGGCTTCGGAATGTAACACACAAACTGAGTCCAATTAGAGACATTGACGCACGGATGGAGCAAACTTCTTCCGACAGTACCGAATCTTATTCCAACACATCAAATGTGTTAGAACATTTGTAATAGAAGATATTCAGTCAAATTACGAGGTCCGGTTGCGAGAAAGTCACTTGTTATAGGCTTCGGAATGTAACACACAAACTGAGTCCAATTACATACATTGACGCATGGATGGAGCAAACTTCTTCCGACAGTCCCGAATCTTATTCCAAAACATCAAATGTGTTAGAACAATTGTAATAGAAGATATTGAGTCAAATTACGAGGTCCGGTTGCGAGAAAGTCACTTGTTATAGGCTTCGGAATGTAACAAACAAAATGAGTCCAATTAGAGGCATTTACGCACGGACGGAGCAAACTTCTTTCGACAGTCCCGAATCTTAATCCAACACTTCAAATGTATTAGAACAATTGTAATAGAAGATATTGAGTCAAATTACAAGGTCCGGTTGTGAGAAAGTCACTTGTTATAGGCTTCGGAATGTAACACACAAACTGAGTCCAATTACATACATAGACGCATGGATGGAGCAAACTTCTTCCGACAGTCCCGAATCTTATTCCAACACATCAAATGTGTTAGATCAATTGTAATAGAAGATATTCAGTCAAATTACGAGGTCCGGTTGCGAGAAAGTCACTTGTTATAGGCTTCGGAATGTAACACACAAACTGAGTCCAATTAGAGACATTGACGCATGGATGGAGCAAACTTCTTCCGACAGTCCCGAATCTAATTCCAACACTTCAAATGTGTTAAAACAATTGTAATAGAAGATATTGAGTCAAATTACGAGGTCCGGTTGCGAGAAAGTCACTTGTTATAGGCTTCGGAATGTAACACACAAACTGAGTCAAATTAGAGACATTGACGCACGGATGGAGCAAACTTCTTCCGACAGTCCCGAATCTAATTCCAACACTTCAAATGTGTTAAAACAATTGTAATAGAAGATATTGAGTTAAATTACGAGGTCCGGTTGCGAGAAAGTCACTTGTTATAGGCTTCGGAATGTAACACACATACTGAGTCCAATTAGAGACATTGACGCACGGATGGAACAAACATCTTCCGACAGTCCTGAATCTTATTCCAACACTTCAAATGTGTTAAAACAATTGTAATAGAAGATATTGAGTCAAATTACGAGGTCCGATTGCAAGAAAGTCTCTTTTTTATAGGCTTCGGAATGTAACACACAAACTGAGTCCAATTAGAGACATTGACGCACGGATGGAGCAAACATCTTCCGACAGTACCGAATCTTATTCCAACACATCAAATGTGTTAGAACAATTGTAATAGAAGATATTGAGTCAAATTACGAGGTCAGGTTGCAAGAAAGTCTCTTTTATATAGGCTTCAGACTTGAAAGTAGGTTTTTTTCCGCGTCGTTGGTTACGGAAACCCTAACTTCAACAATATTTGTAATTATCCGAGACTTTTAACCTATAAAATATGAACTTTTGTATAGGGATTCGTGTCGGATGTCGATCCGCACTCGGGATTAGTAGGATTAGCGCGAATAGGAACATAAAATGACAGATAATATACAAGAGAAACGTGGAAGGATGAGAATGGCGAGTCGAGATTAAAAACACATCCATGAGATCCAGAGAAGACTAAAATCATCAAAATCAAATTGAATTAATTAAATTGTTGCTTACATGAAATAAATGACAGAAATAAATAAAGCGGTAAATCTATTCTAGAAAGCATGTAAGAAAGCATGTAAAGAGAACTTTTAGAGAGAGAGGAAGAAGGTAGAGAGAGAATTTTCACACCTCGGTCGTTTACCGGCCGACAAGGTAGAGGTGAGAGAAAAACTCACCCTCTTGCATTCACCGAACGGAGTCAGTGGTGCAAAAAGGCGATCAGCCTGGGGATGTAGTGAGAGGATCTAGAGAGAGAAAATAGACTTAGAGAGAAATCTCACTCTAGAGAGAGAACATGGGATTAGGGATGTCACGTCCCTTCCATGTCGTCTAGAGAGAGAAAGTAAGAGAAACTAGGTAGAGAGAGAAAGTCACTAACTCTAGAGAGAGAAAGTGAAATGTACAGAGAGACTAGGATTTCTAGAGAGAGGAGAAATCCTAGAGAGAGAAAGTAAGAGAAGAGAGAGAAAGTACCTCATAGTACTTACCATTGGGTTAGATCGGCCACTTAGAAGAGATTGGCCAGAGTTTCGGCTAAGTGGTGGTTCCGATATGCATGGTGTATGAGATGGAGCATGAGAGATGCAACTGGTGAAGGCAGGTTTGACCACGGCCAAGGAGTGCCAAGGGAAGGTATGTGCTGCAGAGCACTTGCAGGTTGCTGATTTCGACGGTGGAGGAAATTTTGGTCTGCAAGACAGCAAGGAGATGGCTCCGTGACAAGGGTGGTTGCACCTGCAAGTGGCCAAGAGGGTGGTGTTGCACACACGCATGAGCAGGTAGTGAAAGGCGTGATTGCAGGTGGTATTGGGTATTGCAACCGGTGGAGATCGCCTTCTCCAACCTGTCACGTTGCTGGTTTTAATGGCAGCAACCGGGTGGAGAGGAGCACGGCCAGAATAAAGAAGAAGTGGCTGTAGATGAAACCTTGGAGAGGTGCTGGAGGTGGTTGTAAATGGTAGAAGGTTCAGACTGAACCTGCTGGTGTGGGAGAAGGTTTCGCAGGTGGATGGTGTTGACTTGCTGGTGGACGAGGCACTGTGTGAGGCTGTGGGAGGTGTTGGTGTTGCTGTTATGCAACACCAACACGTTGCTGGAACAGAGTTACAGTCCGGCATGTGTGCAGATCGGTGGCTGGACTTGGTGATGAACCCAGCAAGGTGTTGGGTCCGTTTCTTGACAGGAGAAGGGAGGAGAACGTGGAATGGGGGAGAAGATGAACAGTGGCTGAGGACAGTGGTGGCTAATGGTGGAGAGCACCGTTTTGAAGTGTTCACCGTCCAGGGAGAGGAATGATGGTAGGAGACGAACCAGGTTGCAGGTTGCAACTCAGTGGAAATGGAGAAAGCAGCAACTACATAGAGATCCCGTAAAGGGAGGCTGCAACAGTGGGAGGAGATGCCGGAAAATGAGGATTGCAACTCCGTTGCTGCCCAAACCAGTGGTGGAGATGACGGAAAATGAGGATTGCAACTCCGTTGCTGCCCAAACCAGTGGTGGAGATGACGGACTCCAGCACATGGACAACCCAGTCCGTGGAAAGCAAGGAGCATGATCTGGAGTTGCAAGTTTTGGCCGGAGATGGTGAGGTAGCAGATTGCTCCTTTGGAGTTGCAGTCCGATAACGCAACGGAGAAGAAGGATGCTTGCTGGCCGGTATTCATGGTTAAAACCCGGTAAGTTTGGTGGTGGTGCTAGCCAGCATTTCAGGCGGAGAGAGAGTTAGGAACGCACCAGCAGGTGCTGCAAGGACGTGGGAGCTTTGCTGGTTTGGTGGCCGGAGAAGAGAAGAAACTGTTGCAGACCTGCCGGAGTTGCAGGTCTGCCCGAAACAGTGGTGGAAGGCGGAGAGGATGGTGATATGCAGGTTGCACTGGTGGTGCCCGAAGCAGCCTATGAGGAAGACGAAGCAGGAGATCATGGTGGAGAAGGTGGGTAGCCATGGGGGTGGAATGAAGGAGAAAGAAGAGGATAAACTGAACCCAGTTGTAGGTTCGGTTAGATCAAGACGGTGGAGAAGGGTAGGTGGTACGTGAATGGAGTTCTTCTTGAAATAAGAAGGGACGTTGGGTCAGTTTTCTTTAGAGAATATATATATATATTTCCTTAGGGTTCGATGGATTCGGTCCAAGTCTCCTTTGGGGCTGGACGTCCAACACTATCATCCACCTCTTTTCTTAAATAGCAACTTTCTATGTTTCCCACCATACAGCAATTATTCATCACACATTTGACCATCTGCCACCTAGCATATGAGTCCCCACCTTCCTTTGATCTTCACGTGGTTTCCTAAATTGGTTATGATGGCCCACCTTTTCATTCCCACAACACCATGCTCTTATATTATTATGTATGATCTCCTTCATATGTCTTTCACGTCCAGCAACTCTTGCCTACATGGGAAACTATCCCATGTGTCACATTGCATGGCAATCCATACATTCACCACCTATTTGTCCCCTGCCTCTTTCGGTATAAAATTCTTCTTATTTTGTTAACCACCCCTCCATTTAACAACATCCAATAAGGTTGTACCACTCCACACATGTCCAGCCACTTGATACATGACTAAAAAAACCTTTTCTTCTTTCCAAGATCACATCTTGGCCATTCAAATATATGATCCACCATCCATTTTGTTATAGCAAAACTTGCCTCTTTTAAATCATCAATTATCCCATTTCGCGAAACTGGTTCAGCAACTCCTTAAGTAAACCCCACCTTTTCAACCACCTTCTTGTTTCTCAAAGCACCCACTAGCTCATCTTCGGTATGATTACCATTTGATGCTTTTAAATATGGCAATTGTGTTGATCCACCTTCGCTAATGTTCCTTTTAAGCGGAACCCACTCTTTTATCAACATGTAATAGTAGTTTTGTGCCGCTCTTATCCAAGCCATTGGATGTTGCACCTATCTAGGCCGCATACCTCCCAAAGTACATAGATTTCCACCGTTAGACTCTTGTGGTCTAGCAACTTTTTGTTGTCCATGTGATTGTAAATCACTAGTCTTTCACTTGAGGTCAGACCTATATCTCCACCGTCCAACTCTTTTGGATATCCCCCGTGTATCATATTCATAATGTTAATATTCCATCACCCCGGTTCATTTCTACCCTTTGTAGTCTGGACCATTCAATCTGTGGATATTGTCCGACACCTGTAGAAATGTCTAAAGCAATAGGCTTGAGGCCCGTTCTCGACGTCCGTTATCCATACTTGCCATGTCACCTCCCCATTCCTTTGGCTAAGCAATATTGGTCTCTTTAAGCTTTGATAGTGGGCTCCGAAGGTTGATTGTGGGCCCGCAAGTCTCGAGAATAGCCCGATCGGGTTTTCCTGCGACAGAAGAGGCGCGTAATGAGACTTTATCAGAACGGCTTAATATCTAGACTTCCAAAAATGTGTTTAATGCATGCAAATATACCATTTCGTCCAGAAAAGTGTGTTCTACGCAACACAAGAGACTATTACGTAGAAAAGTAGATAAATAGACCATTTTATATAGGAGAATGCAATTGAAAGTAGGGTTTTTCCGTCGTTGAAAGAACGACCCTAACTTCAACACATTTTTAATTTATCCGAGACATTTAACCTGTAAAATGAGCAGTTTTGTATAGTGGCTCGTGTCGGATGTCGATCCGCACTCGGGATTAGTCGGATTAGCGCAAATAAGAACATAAAATGATAGATTTTTCCATAGAAATTGATGAGAATGATGGTGGGGGTGAGAGTGGTGAATCCGGGATTTAAAATATTCTTTTTTTATGAGAGATTCCTGGTGAAATTGAAATTTTCCAAATGCACAAAATATTCAAGATGAAACATAGACTAATCGAAAACTAAAATTTATTCAAACAAATTTATTCTATTACAATGTTATCCAATCAAATGAAAATGCTCAAATAGGGATTAATCTAGGAAAGCAGTAAAACCTAAAGAGAGAAAGAAGAGAGAGAAAATGAAGTAGAGAGAGAAAGTTAGAGAGAGATCTCTAGAGAGAGAAGAAAGAGATCTAGAGAGAAATATGTAGAGAGAGAAACCTATCTAGAGAGAGAATAGAGGATTCACCTTTGATTTACTTGGATCGCCCCGAAGAGTTCGGCCATGTTGGCATTGAAGTTTGACCATGAATGGCCAAAGTGGTGAAGAAGATGCCCATGAAGAAGTTGCTGGTTTGGCCAATAATGGAGGAAGGAGATGCCGTCCAAGAGAAGAGTATGGTGAACTGTGGATGGCTCAGCGAGGCAGGGGGTAGACCATCTACAACAAGTTGTAGACGGTGGTGTTGGCTGAAGGAGGCGGAGCAAACCGCCCTAAGGAGAGCACCTCCGACTTCCTCTTCCTCCTCCTTTTCTTCTCCTCTTCTTTTTCTATATATTTTTTTTTTTTTTTGTTAAGAGAAAGTGGATGGACGGTGGTGGAGAGAACCGTTGGTGTGCAACGGCTTGGCAGCAAGTTTTTCTTGCTGGTTCGACCAGTAAACCAGCAAGAAGGATGGTTAGAAAGGAGAGAAGGAGGTAGAGAGAGGGTTTGATGGCTGTGGTGGAGGCGCCGGTTGCGCCAGCGTCAATGGAGGTCGCTTGAGCGTGGATGAAGTGCTGGGCAGTAGAGGAGGAGCAGGGGCGTTCGGTGGTTGTAAACGGAGGTGGCAGCGCAGGGGATGGGGCAGCAGGCGGTGCTGTTTTCTGGCTGTAAGCAGCAGCAGCTAGCGGCCGGAGTTGCAGGCCTGCAACTCCGGCAATGGAGTTCGTGGAGGAGAGAGCAACAGTCGAGGAGGGGGGTTGCAGGTCGTTGATGGGGGCGGCAACCGAAGTTGCAGCGATGTGGGAACCTCAGTTGGGTTCTGGTGGTAGAGGAGGTGGAGCGGCGAGCAAGGAGGGGCGGTCCAGCAGGTGGAGAACGCAGCTGGCGGCCGGAGTTGCAGGTCTGCAACTCCGGCGAGAAGAAGACAAAGACGATAGAAGAAGAAGGAGAAGGAAAAGAAGAAGAAGAAGAAGAAGAAGAAGAAGAAGAAGAAGAAGAAGAGGAAGAAGAAGAGGAAGAAGAGGAGGAAGAAGAAGGACGGCCGGAGTTGCAAACCTGCAACTCCGGCGAAGTATAGGTGAAGAAGACGAAGAAGAAGAGAGAAGAAGAAAGAAAGGAAAACGTGGGAGAAGATTCGGGGAAGGTTTTGGGGAAGGAGAGGAGGAGAGGGGAGAGGGATTAGGGTTCGAACGAACCCCTATCCTTCTCCTTTTAAAGCTTCCCTATTTCCTTTAATGGAAATAGGGGATTTTTTGAATAAAAAAATAAGAAAAATAATTTTTAAATATTTTTTTTTTTTTTTTTTTTTTTTTTTTTTTAAGTAAAAACCTACTTTTCTATGGGGAATCTCTCCAATTAGTGGACCCCCCATTTAATTAAAATTATTTTTGAAATTCGCGGGGTCCACTAACTGGTCGGATAGCGGGTCGATGATGATGGGCCCGGCTACTGGCCCACATGGACTGATGATGTCCATCGTCTCACAAGATGATGTGACAGGCATTCTGAAGGCGATCGGATGGATGGTGACTTGATTGGGACTCAGATTGGTGGATCGGCGGATCTAGAGAGATCCAACGGTCCGATTGAAGATCCAACGGTCCGATGGAAGATCCAACGGTCAGAAAGCTAAGGGAGATGAGATAAAGCTGATGGGCAGGAGTTCTGGGGTTAGGTCAGTAGATTCGAGGACCGAGAGATGAAGAGAGAGAGAGAATAAGGAGAGATGAGAGAAAAAGTATAAAAAAAAATGGAAAAAAGCACTGGCGGAGGGTCTGGAACCCTGGTCTTCACTGTGACCATCCTCACGCTTCTCCAGTAGAGTCGACCATCATTCTTTGCTGACTCATGTGGCTTTAAACGCTTTGGTCCGTCTCTTGGTCATTGGCTCTCCTACTCTCTTCGTTCTTTGGGCCGACTTTTTGGTCCTCTTAGTTGGCCCATATTTGGCCCATATCTTCTAGTCATATCATGTGGGCTCTTTAAGCTTTGATAATGGGCTTTCATGATCGATTTGGGCCCACAAGTCTCGAGAATCGTCCCATCGGGGTTTCCTGCGACAGAAGAAGCGCGTAATGAGACTTTATCAGAACGGCTTAATATTTAGACTTCCAAAAATGTGTTTAATGCATGCAAATATACCATTTCGTCCAGAAAAGTGTGTTCTACGCAACAGAAGAGACTCTTACGTAGAAAAGTATGTAAATAGAGTATTTTACGTAGGAGAATGCAATAACGCTAAAAGGATAATTGCTTAAAATAAGCACTTTTGAGCGAATATCAGCAATAACGCTAACAGGATAATTGCTTAAAATAAGCACTTTTGAGCGAATATCAGGACTGTAACACACAAACTGAGTCCAATTAGAGACATTGACGCACGGATGGAGCAAACTTCTTCCAACAGTACCGAATCTTATTCCAACACATCAAATGTGTTAGAACAATTGTAATAGAAGATATTGAGTCAAATTACGAGGTCCGGTTGCGAGAAAGTCACTTGTTATAGGCTTCGGAATGTAACACAGAAACTGAGTCCAATTACATACATTGACGCATGGATGGAGCAAACTTCTTCCGACAGTCCCGAATCTTATTCCAACACATCAAATGTGTTAGAACAATTGTAATAAAAGATATTCAGTCAAATTACGAGGTCCGGTTGCAAGAAAGTCACTTGTTATAGGCTTCGGAATGTAACACACAAACTTAGTCCAATTAGAGGCATTTACGCACGGATGGAGCAAACTTCTTTCCACAGTCCCGAATCTTATTCCAACACTTCAAATGTGTTAGAACAATTGTAATAGAAGATATTGAGTCAAATTACGAGGTCCGGTTGCGAGAAAGTCACTTGTTATAGGCTTCGGAATGTAACAAACAAAATGAGTCCAATTAGAGGCATTTACGCACGGACGGAGCAAACTTCTTTCGACAGTCCCGAATCTTAATCCAACACTTCAAATGTGTTAGAACAATTGTAATAGAAGATATTGAGTCAAATTACAAGGTCCGGTTGCGAGAAAGTCACTTGTTATAGACTTCGGAATGTAACACACAAACTGAGTCCAATTACATACATAGACGCATAGATGGAGCAAACTTCTTCCGACAGTCCCGAATCTTATTCCAACACATCAAATGTGTTAGAACAATTGTAATAGAAGATATTCAGACAAATTACGAGGTCCGGTTGCGAGAAAGTCACTTGTTATAGGCTTCGGAATGTAACAAACAAACTGAGTCCAATTAGAGGCATTTACGCACGGATGGAGCAAACTTCTTTCGACAGTCCCGAATCTTATTCCAACACTTCAAATGTGTTAGAACAATTGTAATAGAAGATATTGAGTCAAATTACAAGGTCCGGTTGCGAGAAAGTCACTTGTTATAGGCTTCGGAATGTAACACACAAACTGAGTCCAATTACATACATTGACGCATGGATGGAGCAAACCTCTTCCGACAGTCCCCAATCTTATTCCAACACATCAAATGTGTTAGAACAATTGTAATAGAAGATATTGAGTCAAATTACGAGGTCCGGTTGAGAGAAAGTCACTTGTTATAGGCTGCGGAATGTAACAAACAAAATGAGTCCAATTAGAGGCATTTACGCACGGACGGAGCAAACTTCTTTCGACAGTCCCGAATCTTAATCCAACACTTCAAATGTGGTAGAACAATTGTAATAGAAGATATTGAGTCAAATTACAAGGTCCGGTTGCGAGAAAGTCACTTGATATAGGCTTCGGAATGTAACACACAAACTGAGTCCAATTACATACATAGACGCATGGATGGAGCAAACTTCTTCCGACAGTCCCGAATCTTATTCCAACACATCAAATGTGTTAGAACAATTTTAATAGAGGATATTCAGTCAAATTACGAGGTCCGGTTGCGAGAAAGTCACTTGTTATAGGCTTCGGAATGTAACACACAAACTGAGTCCAATTAGAGACATTGACGAACGGATGGAGCAAACTTCTTCCCAACACATCAAACGTGTTAGAACAATTATAATAGAAGATATTGAGTCAAATTACGAGGTCCGGTTGCGAGAAAGTCACTTGTTATAGGCTGCGGAATGTAACAAACAAAATGAGTCCAATTAGAGGCATTTACGCACGGACGGAGCAAACTTCTTTCGACAGTCCCGAATCTTAATCCAACACTTCAAATGTGGTAGAACAATTGTAATAGAAGATATTGAGTCAAATTACAAGGTCCGGTTGCGAGAAAGTCACTTGTTATAGGCTTCGAAATGTAACACACAGACTGAGTCCAATTACATACATAGACGCATGGATGGAGCAAACTTCTTCCGACAGTCCCGAATCTTATTCCAACACATCAAATGTGTTAGAACAATTGTAATAGAAGATATTCAGTCAAATTACGAGGTCCGGTTGCGAGAGAGTCACTTGCTATAGGATTCGGAATGTAACACACAAACTGAGTCCAATTAGAGACATTGACGAACGGATGGAGCAAACTTCTTCCGACAGTCCCGAATCTTATTCCAACACATCAAATGTGTTAGAACAATTGTAATAGAAGATATTGAGTCAAATTACGAGGTCCGGTTGCGAGAAAGTCACTTGTTATAGGCTTCGGCAAGTAACACACAAACTGAGTCAAATTAGAGACATTGACGCACGGATGGAGCAAACTTATTCCGATAGTCCCGAATCTTATTCCAACACTTCAAATGATTTAAAACAGTTGTAATAGAAGATATTGAGTCAAATTACGAGGTCCGGTTGCGAGAAAGTCACTTGTTATAGGCTTCGGAATGTAACACACAAACTGAGTCCAATTAGAGGTATTGACGCACGGATGGAGTAAACTTCTTCCAACAGTGCCGAATCTTATTCCAACACATCCAATGTGTTGGAACAATTCTAATAGAAGATATTGAGTCAAATTACGAGGTCCGGTTGCGAGAAAGTCACTTGTTATAGGCTTCGGAATGTAACACACAAACTGAGTCCAATTAGAGACATTGACGCACGGATGGAGCAAACTTCTTCCGACCGTCCCGAATCTTATTCCAACACTTCAAATGTGTTAAAACAATTGAAATAGAAGATATTGAGTCAAATTACAAGGTCCGGTTGCAAGAAAGTCTCTTTTATATAGGCTTCGGACTGTAACACACAAACTGAGTCCAATTAGAGACATTGATGCACGGATGGAGCGAACTTCTTCCAACAGTACCGAATCTTATTCCAACACATCAAATGTGTTAGAACAATTGTAATAGAAGATATTGAGTCAAATTACGAGGTCCGGTTGCGAGAAAGTCACTTGTTATAGGCTTCGGAATGTAACACACATACTGAGTCCAATTAGAGACATTGACGAACGGATGGAGCAAACTTCTTTCGACAGTCCCGAATCTTATTTCAAAACATCAAATGTGTTAGAACAATTGTAATAGAAGATATTGAGTCAAATTACGAGGTCCGGTTGCGAGAAAGTCACTTGTTATAGGCTTCGGAATGTAACACACAAACTGAGTCCAATTAGAGACATTGACGAACGGATGGAGCAAACTTCTTCCCAACACATCAAACGTGTTAGAACAATTATAATAGAAGATATTGAGTCAAATTACGAGGTCCGGTTGCGAGAAAGTCACTTGTTATAGGCTGCGGAATGTAACAAACAAAATGAGTCCAATTAGAGGCATTTACGCACGGACGGAGCAAACTTCTTTCGACAGTCCCGAATCTTAATCCAACACTTCAAATGTGGTAGAACAATTGTAATAGAAGATATTGAGTCAAATTACAAGGTCCGTTTGCGAGAAGTCACTTGTTATAGGCTTCGAAATGTAACACACAGACTGAGTCCAATTACATACATAGACGCATGGATGGAGCAAACTTCTTCCGACAGTCCCGAATCTTATTCCAACACATCAAATGTGTTAGAACAATTGTAATAGAAGATATTCAGTCAAATTACGAGGTCCGGTTGCGAGAGAGTCACTTGCTATAGGATTCGGAATGTAACACACAAACTGAGTCCAATTAGAGACATTGACGAACGGATGGAGCAAACTTCTTCCGACAGTCCCGAATCTTATTCCAACACATCAAATGTGTTAGAACAATTGTAATAGAAGATATTGAGTCAAATTACGAGGTCCGGTTGCGAGAAAGTCACTTGTTATAGGCTTCGGCAAGTAACACACAAACTGAGTCAAATTAGAGACATTGACGCACGGATGGAGCAAACTTATTCCGATAGTCCCGAATCTTATTCCAACACTTCAAATGATTTAAAACAGTTGTAATAGAAGATATTGAGTCAAATTACGAGGTCCGGTTGCGAGAAATTCACTTGTTATAGGCTTCGGAATGTAACACACAAACTGAGTCCAATTAGAGGTATTGACGCACGGATGGAGGTAAACTTCTTCCAACAGTGCCGAATCTTATTCCAACACATCCAATGTGTTGGAACAATTCTAATAGAAGATATTGAGTCAAATTACGAGGTCCGGTTGCGAGAAAGTCACTTGTTATAGGCTTCGGAATGTAAACACAAACTGAGTCCAATTAGAGACATTGACGCACGGATGGAGCAAACTTCTTCCGAC
>CM068548.1:178596-226275 GCA_035048495.1 Euptelea pleiosperma
TGAGTCCAATTAGAGACATTGACGCACGGATGGAGCAAACATCTTCCGACAGTACCGAATCTTATTCCAACACATCAAATGTGTTAGAACAATTGTAATAGAAGATATTCAGTCAAATTACGAGGTCAGGTTGCCAGAAAGTCTCTTTTATATAGGCTTCGGAATGTAACACACAAACTGAGTCCAATTAGAGACATTGACGCACGGATGGAGCAAACTTCTTCCGACAGTACCGAATCTTATTCCAACACATCAAATGTGTTAGAACATTTGTAATAGAAGATATTGAGTCAAATTATGAGGTCCGGTTGCGAGAAAGTCACTTGTTATAGGCTTCGGAATGTAACACACAAACTGAGTCCAATTACATACATTGACGCATGGATGGAGCAAACTTCTTCCAACAGTCCCGAATCTTATTCCAAAACATTAAATGTGTTAGAACAATTGTAATAGAAGATATTGAGTCAAATTACGAGGTTCGGTTGCGAGAAAGTCACTTGTTATAGGCTTCGGAATGTAACAAACAAAATGAGTCCAATTAGAGGCATTTACGCACGGACGGAGCAAACTTCTTTCGACAGTCCCGAATCTTAATCCAACACTTCAAATGTGTTAGAAAAATTGTAATAGAAGATAATGAGTCAAATTACAAGGTCCGGTTGCGAGAAAGTCACTTGTTATAGGCTTCGGAATGTAACACACAAACTGAGTCCAATTACATACATAGACGCATGGATGGAGCAAACTTCTTCCGACAGTCCCGAATCTTATTCCAACACATCAAATGTGTTAGAACAATTGTAATAGAAGATTATCAGTCAAATTACGAGGTCCGGTTGCGAGAAAGTCACTTGTTATAGGCTTCGGAATGTAACACACAAACTGAGTCCAATTAGAGACATTGACGAACGGATGGAGCAAACTTCTTCCGACAGTACCGAATCTTATTCCAACACATCAAATGTGTTAGAACAATTGTAATAGAAGATATTGAGTCAAATTACGAGGTCTGGTTGCGAGAAAGTCACTTGTTATAGGCTTCGGAATGTAACACACAAACTGAGTCAAATTAGAGACATTGACGCACGGATGGAGCAAACTTATTCCGATAGTCCCGAATTTTATTCCAACACTTCAAATGTGTTAAAACAATTGTAATAGAAGATATTGAGTCAAATTACGAGGTCCGGTTGCGAGAAAGTCACTTGTTATAGGCTTCGGAATGTAACACACAAACTGAGTCCAATTACATACATTGACGCATGGATGCAGCAAACTTCTTCCGACAGTCCCGAATCTTATTCCAAAACATTAAATGTGTTAGAACAATTGTAATAGAAGATATTGAGTCAAATTACGAGGTTCGGTTGCGAGAAAGTCACTTGTTATAGGCTTCGGAATGTAACACACAAACTGAGTCCAATTAGAGCCATTGACGCACGGATGGAGCAAACTTCTTCCGACCATCCCGTATCTTATTCCAACACTTCAAATGTGTTAGAACAATTCTAATAGAAGATATTGAATCAAATTACGAGGTCCGGTTGCGAGAAAGTCACTTGTTATAGGCTTCGGAATGTAACACACAAACTGAGTCAAATTAGAGACATTGACGCACGGATGGAGCAAACTTGTGCCAACAGTCCCAAATCTTATTCCAACACTTCAAATGTGTTAAAACAATTGTAATAGAAGATATTGAGTGAAATTACGAGTCCCGGTTGCGAGAAAGTCACTTGTTATAGGCTTCGGAATGTAACACAAAAACTGAGTCCAATTAGAGACATTGACGCACGGATGGAGCAAACTTCTTCCGACAGTGCCGAATCTTATTCCAACACATCAAATGTGTTGGAACAATTCTAATAGAAGATATTGAGTCAAATTACGAGGTCCGGTTACGAGAAAGTCACTTGTTATAGGCTTCGGAATGTAACACACAAACTGAGTCGAATTAGAGGCATTGACGCACGGATGGAGCAAATTTCTTCCGACCGTCCCGTATCTTATTCCAACACTTCAAATATGTTAGAACAATTCTAATAGAAGATATTGAATCAAATTACGAGGTCCGGTTGCGAGAAAGTCACTTGTTATAGGCTTCGGAATTTGACACACAAACTTAGTCAAATTAGAGACATTGACGCACGGATGGAGCAAACTTGTTCCGACAGTCTCGAATCTTATTCCAACACTCCAAATGTGTTAAAACAATTGTAATAGAAGATATTGAGTCAAATTACGTGGTCCGGTTGCGAGAAAGTCACTTGTTATAGGCTTCGGAATGTAACACACATACTGAGTCCAATTAGAGACATTGACGCACGGATGGAACAAACATCTTCCGACAGTCTCGAATCTTATTCCAACACTTCAAATGTCTTACAACAATTGTAATAGAAGATATTGAGTCAAATTACGAGGTCCGGTTGCGAGAAAGTCAGTAATTATAGGCTTCGGAATGTAACACCCAACATATGTCCAATTAGAGACATTGACGAACGAATGGAGCAAACTTGTTCCGCCTGTCCCGAATCCTGTTCTAAGACTTCAAATGTGTTGAAGCAATAATAATGGAATAGTTTGAGTAAAATTACGAGGTCCGGTTGTTAGAAAGTTACTTGTTATAGGCATCGGAATGTAACACACAAACTGAGTCCAATTAGAGACATTGACGCACGGATGGAGCAAACTTGTTCCGACAGTCCTGAATCTAATTCCAACACTTCAAATGTGTTAAAACAATTGTAATAGAAGATATTGAGTGAAATTACGAGGCCCGGTTGCGAGAAAGTCACTTGTTATAGGCTTCGGAATGTAACACAAAAATTGAGTCCAATTAGAGACATTGACGCATGGATGGAGCAAACATCTTCCGACAGTGCCGAATCTTATTCCAACACATCAAATGTGTTGGAACAATTCTAATAGAAGATATTGAGTCAAATTACGAGGTCCGGTTGCGAGAAAGTCACTTGTTCTAGGCTTCGGAATGTAACACACAAACTGAGTCCAATTAGAGCCATTGACGCACGGATGGAGCAAACTTCTTCCGACCATCCCGTATCTTATTCCAACACTTCAAATGTGTTAGAACAATTCTAATAGAAGATATTGAATCAAATTACGAGGTCCGGTTGCGAGAAAGTCACTTGTTATAGGCTTCGGAATGTAACACACAAACTGAGTCAAATTAGAGACATTGACGCACGGATGGAGCAAACTTATTCCGATAGTCCCGAATCTTATTCCAACACTTCAAATGTGTTAAAACAATTGTAATAGAAGATATTTAGTCAAATTACGAGGTCCGGTTGCGAGAAAGTCAGTAATTATAGGCTTCGGAATGTAACACCAAAACTATGTCCAATTAGAGACATTGACGAACGAATGGAGCAAACTTGTTCCGCCTGTCCCGAATCCTGTTCCAAGACTTCAAATGTGTTGAAGCAATAATAATGGAATAGTTTGAGTAAAATTACGAGGTCCGGTTGTTAGAAAGTTACTTGTTATAGGCATCGGAATGTAACACACAAACTGAGTCCAATTAGAGACATTGACGCACGGATGGAGCAAACTTGTTCCGACAGTCCTGAATCTAATTCCAACACTTCAAATGTGTTAAAACAATTGTAATAGAAGATATTGAGTGAAATTACGAGGCCCGGTTGCGAGAAAGTCACTTGTTAAAGGCTTCGGAATGTAACACATAAACTGAGTCCAATTACATACATAGACGCATGGATGGAGCAAACTTCTTCCGACAGTACCGAATCTTATTCCAACTCATCAAATGTGTTAGAACAATTGTAATAGAAGATATTGAGTCAAATTACGAGGTCAGGTTGCAAGAAAGTCTCTTTTATATAGGCTTCGGAATGTAACACACAAACTGAGTCCAATTAGAGGCATTGACGCACGGATGGAGCAAACTTCTTCCGACAGTGCCGAATCTTATTCCAACACATCAAATGTGTTGGAACAATTCTAAAATAAGATATTGAGTCAAATTACGGGGTCCGGTTGCGAGAAAGTCACTTGTTCTAGGCTTCGGAATGTAACACACAAACTGAGTCCAATTAGAGGCATTGACGCACGGATGGAGTAAACTTCTTCCGACCATCCCGTATCTTATTCCAACACTTCAAATGTGTTAGAACAATTCTAATAGAAGATATTGAATCAAATTACGAGGTCCGGTTGCGAGAAAGTCACTTGTTATAGTCTTCGGAATGTAACACACAAACTGAATGTAACACCCAAACTATGTCCAATTAGAGACATTGACGAACGAATGGAGCAAACTTGTTCCGCCTGTCCCGAATCCTGTTCCAAGACTTCAAATTTGTTGAAGCAATAATAATGGAATAGTTTGAGTAAAATTACGAGCTCCGGTTGTGAGAAAGTTACTTGTTATAGGCATCGGAATGTAACACACAAACTGAGTCCAATTAGAGACATTGATGCACTGATGGAGCAAACTTGTTCCGACAGTCCCGAATCTAATTCCAACACTTCAAATGTGTTACAACAATTGTAATAGAAGATATTGAGTGAAATTATAAGGTCCGGTTGCGAAAAAGTCAGTATTTATCGGCTTAGGAATGTAACGCACAAACTGAGTCCAATTAGAGACATTGACGAACGAATGGAGCAAACTTTTTCCGACAGTCCCGAATCTCCTTCCAACACTTTAAATGTGTTAGAACAATTGTAATAGAAGATATTGAGTCAACTTACAAGGTCCGGTTGCGAGAAAGTCACTTGTTATAGGCTTCGGAATGTAACACATAAACTGAGTCCAATTACATACATAGACGCATGGATGGAGCAAACTTCTTCCGACAGTACCGAATCTTATTCCAACACATCAAATGTGTTAGAACAATTGTAATAGAAGATATTGAGTCAAATTACGAGGTCAGGTTGCAAGAAAGTCTCTTTTATATAGGCTTCGGAATGTAACACACAAACTGAGTCCAATTAGAGGCATTGACGCACGGATGGAGCAAACTTCTTCCGACCGTCCCGAATCTTATTCCAACACTTCAAATGTGTTAGAACAATTCTAATAGAAGATATTGAATCAAATTACGAGGTCCGGTTGCGAGAAAGTCACCTGTTATAGGCTTCGGAATGTAACACACAAACTGAGTCCAATTACATACATTGACTGATGGATGGAGCAAACTTCTTCCGACAGTCCCGAATCTTATTCCAACACATCAAATGTTTTAGAAAAATTGTAATAGAAGATATTGAGATAAATTACGAGGTCCGGTTGCGAGAAAGTCACTTGTTATAGGCTTCGGAATGTAACAAACAAAATGAGTCCAATTAGAGGCATTTACGCACCGACGGAGCAAACTTCTTTCGGCAGTCCCGAATCTTAATCCAACACTTCAAATGTGTTAGAACAATTCTAATAGAAGATAGTGAGTCAAATTACAAGGTCCGGTTGCGAGAAAGTCACTTGTTATAGGCTTCGGAATGTAACACACAAACTGAGTCCAATTACATACATAGACGCATGGATGGAGCAAACTTCTTCCGACAGTCCCGAATCTTATTCCAACACATCAAATGTGTTAGAACATTGTAATAGAAGATATTCAGTCAAATTACGAGGTACGGTTGCAAGAAAGTCTCTTTTATATAGGCTTCGGAATATAACACACAAACTGAGTCCAATTAGAGACATTGACAAACGGATGGAGCAAAATTCTTCCGACAGTCTCGAATCTTATTCCAACACATCAAACGTGTTAGAACAATTGTAATAGAAGATATTGAGTCAAATTACGAGGTCCGGTTGCGAGAAAGTCACTTGTTATAGGCTTCGGAATGTAACACACAAACTGAGTCAAATTAGAGACATTGACGCACGGATGGAGCAAACTTATTCCGATAGTCCCGAATCTTATTCCAACACTTCAAATGTGTTAAAACAATTGTAATAGAAGATATTGAGTCAAATTACGGGGTCCGGTTGCGAGAAAGTCACTTGTTACAGGCTTCGGAATGTAACACACAAACTGAGTCCAATTACAGACATTGACGCAGGGATAGAGCAAACTTGTTCCGACAGTCCCGAATCTAATTCTAACACTTCAAATGTGTTAAAAAAATTGTAATAGAAGATATTGAGATAAATTACGAGGTCCGATTGCAAGAAAGTCACTTGTTATAGGCTTCGGAATGTAACACACAAACTGAGTCCAATTAGGGACATTGACGCACGGATGGAGCAAACTTCTTCTAACAGTGCCGAATCTTATTCCAACACATCAAATGTGTTGGAACAATTCTAAGAGAAGATATTGAGTCAAATTACGAGGTCCGGTTGCAAGAAAATCACTTGGTATAGGCTTGGGAATGTAACACATAAACTGAGTCCAATTAGAGGCATTGACGCACGGATGGAGCAAACTTCTTCCGACCGTCCCGAATCTTATTCCAGCACTTCAAATGTGTTAGAACAATTCTAATAGAAGATATTGAATCAAATTACGAGGTCCGGTTGCGAGAAAGTCACTTGTTATAGGCTTCGGAATGTAACACACATACTGAGTCCAATTAGAAACATTGACGCACGGATGGAACAAACATCTTGCGCCAGTCTCGAATCTTATTCCAACACTTCAAATGTCTTACAACAATTGTAATAGAAGATATTGAGTCAAATTACGAGGTCCGGTTGCGAGAAAGTCAGTAATTATAGGCTTCGGAATGTAACACCAAAACTATGTCCAATTAGAGACATTGACTAACGAATGGAGCAAACTTGTTCCGCCTGTCCCGAATCCTGTTCCGAGAATTCAAATGTGTTGAAGCAATAATAATGGAATAGTTTGAGTAAAATTACGAGGTCCGGTTGTGACAAAGTTACATGTTATAGGCATCGGAATATAACACACAAACTGAGTCCAATTAGAGACATTGACGCACGGATGGAGCAAACTTGTTCCGACAGTCCCGAATCTTATTCCAATACTTCAAATGTGTTAGAACAATTCTAATAGAAGATATTGAATCAAATTACGAGGTCCGGTTGCGAGAAAGTCACTTGTTATAGGCTTCGGAATGTAACACACATACTAAGTCCAATTAGAGACATTGATGAACGGTTGGAGCAAACTTCTTCCGACAGTGCCGAATCTTATTCCAACACATCAAATGTGTTAGAACAATTGTACTAGAAGATATTGAGTCAAATTACGAGGTCCGGTTGCGAGAAAGTCACTTGTTATAGGCTTCGGAATGTAACACACAAACTGAGTCAAATTAGAGATATTGACGCACGGATGGAGCAAACTTATTCCGATAGTCCCGAATCTTATTCCAACACTTCAAAAGTGTTAAAACAATTGTAATAGAAGATATTGAGTCACATTACGAGGTCCGGTTGCGAGAAAGTCACTTGTTATAGGCTTCGGAATGTAACACACAAACTGAGTCAAATTAGAGACATTGAAGCACGGATGGAGCAAACTTGTTCCGACAGTCCCGAATCTTATTCCAACACTTCAAATGTGTTAAAACAATTGTAATAGAAGATATTGAGTCAAATTACGTGGTCCGGTTGCGAGAAAGTCACTTGTTATAGGCTTCGGAATGTAACACACATACTAAGTCTAATTAGAGACATTGACGCACGGATGGAGCAAACTTCTTCCGACAGTACCGAATCTTATTCCAACACATCAAATGTGTTAAAACAATTGTAATAGAAGACATTGAGTCAAATTACGAGGTCCGGTTGCGAGAAAGTCACTTGTTATAGGCTTCGGAATGTAACACACAAACTGAGTCCAATTACATACATTGACTCATGGATGGAGCAAACTTCTTCCGACAGTCCCAAATCTTATTCCAACACATCAAATGTGTTAGAACAATTGTAATAGAAGATATTGAGTCAAATTACGTGGTCCGGTTGCTAGAAAGTCACTTGTTATAGGCTTCGGAATGTAACACACATACTAAGTCTAATTAGAGACATTGACGCACGGATGGAGCAAACTTCTTCCGACAGTACCGAATCTTATTCCAACACATCAAATGTGTTAGAACAATTGTAATAGAAGACATTGAGTCAAATTACGAGGTCCGGTTGCGAGAAAGTCACTTGTTATAGGCTTCGGAATGTAACACACAAACTGAGTGCAATTACATACATAGACGCATGGATGGAGCAAACTTCTTCCGACAATCCCGAATCTTATTCCAACACATCAAATGTGTTAGAACAATTCTAATAGAAGATATTCAGTCAAATTACGAGGTCCGGTTGCGAGAAAGTCACTTGTTATAGGCTTCGGAATGTAACACACAAACTGAGTCCAATTAGAGACATTGACGAACGGATGGAGCAAACTTCTTCCGACAGTCCCGAATCTTATTCCAACACATCAAACGTGTTAGAACAAGTGTAATAGAAGATATTGAGTCAAATTACGAGGTCCGGTTCCGAGAAAGTCACTTGTTATAGGCTTCGGAATGTAACACACAAACTGAGTCAAATTAGAGACATTGATGCACGGATGGAGCAAACTTATTCCGATAGTCCCGAATCTTATTCCAACACTTCAAATGTGTAAAACAATTGTAATAGAAGATATTGAGTCAAATTACGAGGTCCGGTTGCGAGAAAATCACTTGTTACAGGCTTCGGAATATAACACACAAACTGAGTCCAATTATAGACATTGACGCACGGATGGAGCAAACTTGTTCCGACAGTCCCAAATCTAATTCTAACACTTCAAATGTGCTAAAAAAATTGTAATAGAAGATATTGAGATAAATTACGGGGTCCGGTTGCAAGAAAGTCACTTGTTATAGGCTTCGGAATGTAACACACAAATTGAGTCCAATTAAAGACATTGACGCACGGATGGAGCAAACTTCTTTCGACAGTGCCGAATCTTATTCCAACACATCAAATGTGTTGGAACAATTATAATAGAAGATATTGAGTCAAATTACGAGGTCCGGTTGCAAGAAAATCACTTGTTATAGGCTTCGGAATGTAACACATAAACTGAGTCCAATTAGAGGCATTGACGCACTAATGGAGCAAACTTCTTCCGACCGTCCCGAATCTTATTCCAACACTTCAAATGTGTTAGAACAATTGTAATAGAAGATATTGAGTCAAATTATGAGGTCCGGTTGCGAGAAAGTCACTTGTTATAGGCTTCGGAATGTAACACACATACTGAGTCCAATTAGAGACATTGACGCACGGATGGAACAAACATCTTCCGACAGTCCCGAATCTTATTCCAACACTTCAAATGTCTTAAAACAATTGTAATGGAAGATATTGAGTCAAATTACGAGGTCCGGTTGCGAAAAAGTCAGTAATTATAGCCTTAGGAATGTAACACCCAAACTATGTCCAATTAGAGACATTGACTAACGAATGGAGCAAACTTGTTCCGCCTGTCCCGAATCCTGTTCCAAGACTTCAAATGTGTTGAAGCAATAATAATGGAATAGTCTGAGTAAAATTACGAGGTCCGGTTGTGAGAAAGTTACTTGTTATAGGCATCGGAATGTAACACACAAACTGAGTCCAATTAGAGACATTGACGCACGGATGGAGCAAACTTGTTCCGACAGTCCCGAATCTAATTCCAACACTTCAAATGTGTTACAACAATTGTAATAGAAGATATTGAGTTAAATTATAAGGTCCGGTTGCGAAAAAGTCAGTATTTATAGGCTTAGGAATGTAACGCACAAACTGAGTCCAATTAGAGACATTGACGAACGAATGGAGCAAACTTTTTCCGACAGTCCCGAATCTTCTTCCAACACTTCAAATGTGTTAGAACAATTGTAATAGAAGATATTGAGTCAAATTACAAGGTCCGGTTGCGAGAAAGTCACTTGTTATAGGATTCGGAATGTAACACACAAACTGAGTCCAATTACATACATAGACGCATGGATGGAGCAAACTTCTTCCGACAGTACCGAATCTTATTCCAACACATCAAATGTGTTAGAAAAATTGTCATAGAAGATATTGAGTCAAATTACGAGGTCAGGTTGCAAGAAAGTCTCTTTTATATAGGCTTCGGAATGTAATACACAAACTGAGTCCAATTAGAGGCATTGACGAACGGATGGAGCAAACTTCTTCCGACAGTCCCGAATCTTATTCCAACACATCAAACGTGTGAGAACAATTGTAATAGAAGATATTGAGTCAAATTACGAGGTCCGGTTGCGAGAAAGTCACTTGTTATAGGCTTCGGAATGTGACACACAAACTGAGTCAAATTAGAGACATTGACGCACGGATGGAGCAAACTTCTTTCGACAGTGCCGAATCTTATTCCAACACATCAAATGTGTTGGAACAATTCTAATAGAAGATATTGAGTCAAATTACGAGGTCCGGTTGCAAGAAAATCACTTGTTATAGGCTTCGGAATGTAACACATAAACTGAGTCCAATTAGAGGCATTGACGCACTAATGGAGCAAACTTCTTCCGACCGTCCCGAATCTTATTCCAACACTTCAAATGTGTTAGAACAATTGTAATAGAAGATATTGAGTCAAATTATGAGGTCCGGTTGCGAGAAAGTCACTTGTTATAGGCTTCGGAATGTAACACACATACTGAGTCCAATTAGAGACATTGACGCACGGATGGAACAAACATCTTCCGATAGTCCCGAATCTTATTCCAACACTTCAAATGTCTTAAAACAATTATAATGGAAGATATTGAGTCAAATTACGAGGTCCGGTTGCGAAAAAGTCAGTAATTATAGCCTTAGGAATGTAACACCCAAACTATGTCCAATTAGAGACATTGACTAACGAATGGAGCAAACTTGTTCCGCCTGTCCCGAATCCTGTTCCAAGACTTCAAATGTGTTGAAGCAATAATAATGGAATAGTCTGAGTAAAATTACGAGGTCCGGTTGTGAGAAAGTTACTTGTTATAGGCATCGGAATGTAACACACAAACTGAGTCCAATTAGAGACATTGACGCACGGATGGAGCAAACTTGTTCCGACAGTCCCGAATCTAATTCCAACACTTCAAATGTGTTACAACAATTGTAATAGAAGATATTGAGTTAAATTATAAGGTCCGGTTGCAAAAAAGTCAGTATTTATAGGCTTAGGAATGTAACGCACAAACTGAGTCCAATTAGAGACATTGACGAACGAATGGAGCAAACTTTTTCCGACAGTCCCGAATCTTCTTCCAACACTTCAAATGTGTTAGAACAATTGTAATAGAAGATATTGAGTCAAATTACAAGGTCCGGTTGCGAGAAAGTCACTTGTTATAGGATTCGGAATGTAACACACAAACTGAGTCCAATTACATACATAGACGCATGGATGGAGCAAACTTCTTCCGACAGTACCGAATCTTATTCCAACACATCAAATGTGTTAGAAAAATTGTAATAGAAGATATTTATTCAAATTACGAGGTCCGGTTGCGAGAAAGTCACTTGTTATAGGCTTCGGAATGTAACACACAAACTGAGTCCAATTAGAGACATTGACGAACGGATGGAGCAAACTTCTTCCGACAGTCCCAAATCTTATTCCAACACATCAAACATGTGAGAACAATTGTAATAGAAGATATTGAGTCAAATTACGAGGTCCGGTTGCGAGAAAGTCACTTGTTATAGGCTTCGGAATGTGACACACAAACTGAGTCAAATTAGAGACATTGACGCACGGATGGAGCAAACTTATTCCGATAGTCCCGAATCTTATTCCAACACTTCAAATGTGTTAAACCAATTGTAATAGAAGATATTAAGTCAAATTACGAGGTCCGGTTGCGAGAAAGTCACTTGTTACAGGCTTCGGAATGTAACACACAAACTGAGTCCAATTACAGACATTGACGCACGGATGGAGCAAACTTGTTCCGACAGTCCCGAATCTAATTCCAACACTTCAAATGTGTTACAACAATTGTAATAATAGATATTGAGTGAAATTATAAGGTCCGGTTGCGAAAAAGTCAGTATTTATAGGCTTAGGAATGTAACGCACAAACTGAGTCCAATTAGAGACATTGACGAACGAATGGAGCAAACTTTTTTCGACAGTCCCGAATCTTCTTCCAACACTTCAATTGTGTTAGAACAATTGTAATAGAAGATATTGAGTCAAATTACAAGGTCCGGTTGCGAGAAAGTCACATGTTATAGGCTTCGGAATGTAACACACAAACTGAGTCTAATTACATACATAGACGCATGGATGGAGCAAACTTCTTCCGACAGTACCGAATCTTATTTCAACACATCAAATGTGTTAGAACAATTGTAATAGAAGATATTGAGTCAAATTACGAGGTCAGGTTGTAAGAAAGTCTCTTTTATATAGGCTTCGGAATGTAACACACAAACTGAGTCCAATTAGAGGCATTGAGGCACGGATGGAGCAAACTTCTTCCGACCGTCCCGAATCTTATTCCAACACTTCAAATGTGTTAGAACAATTCTAATAGAAGATATTGAATCAAATTACGAGGTCCTATTGCGAGAAAGTCACTTGTTATAGGCTTCGGAATGTAACACACATACTGAGTCGAATTAGAGACATTGACGAACGGATGGAGCACTCTTTTTCTGACAGTCCCGAATCTTATTCCAACACATCAAATGTGTTAGAACAATTGTAATAAAATATATTGAGTCAAATTACGAGGTCCGGTTGCGAGAAAGTCACTTGTTATACGCTTGGGAATGTAACACACAAACTGAGTCCAATTAGAGACATTGACGCACGGATGGAGCAAACTTATTCCGATAGTCCCGAATCTTATTCCAACACTTCAAATGTGTTAAAACAATTGTAATAGAAGATATTGAGTCAAATTACGAGGTCCGGTTGCGAGAAAGTCACTTGTTATAGGCTTCGGAATGTAACACACAAACTGAGTCAAATTAGAGACATTGACGCACGGATGGAGCAAACTTGTTCCGACAGACCCGAATCTTATTCCAACACTTCAAATGTGTTAAAAAAATTGTAATAGAAGATATTGAGTCAAATTACGTGGTCCGGTTGCGAGAAAGTCACTTGTTATAGGCTTCGGATTGTAACACACAAACTGAGTCCAATTACATACATTGACGCATGGATGGAGCAAACTTCTTCCGACAGTCCCGAATCTTATTCCAACACATCAAATGTGTTAGAACAATTGTAATAGAAGATATTGAGTCAAATTACGAGGTCCGGTTGCGAGAAAGTCACTTGTTATAGGCTTGGGAATGTAACACACAAACTGAGTCAAATTAGAGACATTGACGCACGGATGGAGCAAACTTATTCCGATAGTCCCGAATCTTATTCCAACACTTCAAATGTGTTAAAACAATTGTAATAGAAGATATTGAGTCGAATTACGTGGTCCGGTTGTGAGAAAGTCACTTGTTATAGGCTTCGGAATGTAACACACATACTGAGTCCAATTAGAGACATTGACGCACGGATGGAACAAACATCTTCCGACAGTCTCGAATCTTATTCCAATACTTCAAATGTCTTAAAATAATTGTAATAGAAGATATTGAGTCAAATTACGAGGTCCGGTTGCGAGAAAGTCAGTAATTATAGGCTTAGGAATGTAACACCCAAACTATGTCCAATTAGAGACATTGACTAACGAATGGAGCAAACTTGTTCCGCCTGTCCCGAATCCTGTTCCAAGACTTCAAATGTGTTGAAGCAATAATAATGGAATAGTTTGAGTAAAATTACGAAGTCCGGTTGTGAGAAAGTTACTTGTTATAGGCATCGGAATGTAACACACAAACTGAGTCCAATTAGAGACATTGACGCACGGATGGAGCAAACTTGTTCCGACAGTCCTGAATCTAATTCCAACACTTCAAATGTGTTACAACAATTGTAATAGAAGATATTGAGTCAAATTACAAGGTCCGGTTGCGAGAAAGTCACTTGTTATAGGCTTCGGAATGCAACACACAAACTGAGTCCAATTACATACATAGACGCATGGATGGAGCAAACTTCTTCCGACAGTCCCGAATCTTATTCCAACACATCAAATGTGTTAGAACAATTGTAATAGAAGATATTGAGTCAAATTACGAGGTCCGGTTGCGAGAAAGTCACTTGTTATAGGCTTCGGAATGTAACACACAAACTGAGTCCAATTAGAGGCATTGCTGCACGGATGGAGCAAACTTCTTCCGACCGTCCCGAATCTTATTCCAATACTTCAAATGTGTTAGAACAATTTTAATTGAAGATATTGAATCAAATTACGAGGTCCGGTTGCGAGAAAGTCACTTGTTATAGGCTTCGGAATGTAACACACATACTGAGTCCAATTAGAGACATTGACGCACGGACGGAGCAAACTTGTTCCGACAGTCCCGAATCTAATTCTAACACTTCAAATGTGTTAAAAAAATTGTAATAGAAGATATTGAGATAAATTACGTGGTCCGGTTGCAAGAAAGTCACTTGTTATAGGCTTCGGAATGTAACACATAAACTGAGTCCAATTAGAGACATTGACACACGGATGGAGCAAACTTCCTCCGACAGTGCCGAATCTTATTCCAACACATCAAATGTGTTTGAAAAATTCTAATAGAAGATATTGAGTCAAATTACGAGGCCCGGTTGCAAGAAAATCACTTGTTATAGGCTTCGGAATGTAACACATAAACTGAGTCCAATTATGGGCATTGACGCACGGATGGAGCAAACTTGTTCCGACAGACCCGAATCTTATTCCAACACTTCAAATGTGTTAGAACAATTCTAATAGAAGATATTGAATCAAATTACGAGGTCCGGTTGCGAGAAAGTCACTTGTTATAGGCTTGGGAATGTAACACACATACAGAGTCCAATTACATACATTGACGCATGGATGGAGCAAACTTCTTCCGATAGTCCCGAATCATATTCCAACACTTCAAATGTGTTAAAACAATTGTAATAGAAGATATCGAGTCAAATTATGAGGTCCGATTGCGAGAAAGTCACTTGTTATAGGCTTCGGAATGTAACACACAAACTGAGTCCAATTAGAGACATTGACGCACGGATGGAGCAAACTTATTCCGATAGTCCCGAATCTTATTCCAACACTTCAAATGTGTTAAAACAATTGTAATAGAAGATATTGAGTCGAATTACGTGGTCCGGTTGTGAGAAAGTCACTTGTTATAGGCTTCGGAATGTAACACACATACTGAGTCCAATTAGAGACATTGACGCACGGATGGAACAAACATCTTCCGACAGTCTCGAATCTTATTCCAATACTTCAAATGTCTTAAATAATTGTAATAGAAGATATTGAGTCAAATTACGAGGTCCGGTTGCGAGAAAGTCAGTAATTATAGGCTTAGGAATGTAACACCCAAACTATGTCCAATTAGAGACATTGACTAACGAATGGAGCAAACTTGTTCCGCCTGTCCCGAATCCTGTTCCAAGACTTCAAATGTGTTGAAGCAATAATAATGGAATAGTTTGAGTAAAATTACGAAGTCCGGTTGTGAGAAAGTTACTTGTTATAGGCATCGGAATGTAACACACAAACTGAGTCCAATTAGAGACATTGACGCACGGATGGAGCAAACTTGTTCCGACAGTCCTGAATCTAATTCCAACACTTCAAATGTGTTACAACAATTGTAATAGAAGATATTGAGTCAAATTACAAGGTCCGGTTGCGAGAAAGTCACTTGTTATAGGCTTCGGAATGCAACACACAAACTGAGTCCAATTACATACATAGACGCATGGATGGAGCAAACTTCTTCCGACAGTCCCGAATCTTATTCCAACACATCAAATGTGTTAGAACAATTGTAATAGAAGATATTGAGTCAAATTACGAGGTCCGGTTGCGAGAAAGTCACTTGTTATAGGCTTCGGAATGTAACACACAAACTGAGTCCAATTAGAGGCATTGCTGCACGGATGGAGCAAACTTCTTCCGACCGTCCCGAATCTTATTCCAATACTTCAAATGTGTTAGAACAATTTTAATTGAAGATATTGAATCAAATTACGAGGTCCGGTTGCGAGAAAGTCACTTGTTATAGGCTTCGGAATGTAACACACATACTGAGTCCAATTAGAGACATTGACGCACGGACGGAGCAAACTTGTTCCGACAGTCCCGAATCTAATTCTAACACTTCAAATGTGTTAAAAAAATTGTAATAGAAGATATTGAGATAAATTACGTGGTCCGGTTGCAAGAAAGTCACTTGTTATAGGCTTCGGAATGTAACACATAAACTGAGTCCAATTAGAGACATTGACACACGGATGGAGCAAACTTCCTCCGACAGTGCCGAATCTTATTCCAACACATCAAATGTGTTTGAAAAATTCTAATAGAAGATATTGAGTCAAATTACGAGGCCCGGTTGCAAGAAAATCACTTGTTATAGGCTTCGGAATGTAACACATAAACTGAGTCCAATTATGGGCATTGACGCACGGATGGAGCAAACTTCTTCCGACCGTCCCGAATCTTATTCCAACACTTCAAATGTGTTAGAACAATTCTAATAGAAGATATTGAATCAAATTACGAGGTCCGGTTGCGAGAAAGTCACTTGTTATAGGCTTGGGAATGTAACACACATACAGAGTCCAATTAGAGACATTGACGCACGGATGGAACAAACTTGTTCCGATAGTCCCGAATCATATTCCAACACTTCAAATGTGTTAAAACAATTGTAATAGAAGATATCGAGTCAAATTATGAGGTCCGATTGCGAGAAAGTCACTTGTTATAGGCTTCGGAATGTAACACACAAACTGAGTCCAATTAGAGACATTGACGCACGGATGGAGCAAACTTATTCCGATAGTCCCGAATCTTATTCCAACACTTCAAATGTGTTAAAACAATTGTAATAGAAGATATTGAGTCGAATTACGTGGTCCGGTTGTGAGAAAGTCACTTGTTATAGGCTTCGGAATGTAACACACATACTGAGTCCAATTAGAGACATTGACGCACGGATGGAACAAACATCTTCCGACAGTCTCGAATCTTATTCCAATACTTCAAATGTCTTAAAATAATTGTAATAGAAGATATTGAGTCAAATTACGAGGTCCGGTTGCGAGAAAGTCAGTAATTATAGGCTTAGGAATGTAACACCCAAACTATGTCCAATTAGAGACATTGACTAACGAATGGAGCAAACTTGTTCCGCCTGTCCCGAATCCTGTTCCAAGACTTCAAATGTGTTGAAGCAATAATAATGGAATAGTTTGAGTAAAATTACGAAGTCCGGTTGTGAGAAAGTTACTTGTTATAGGCATCGGAATGTAACACACAAACTGAGTCCAATTAGAGACATTGACGCACGGATGGAGCAAACTTGTTCCGACAGTCCTGAATCTAATTCCAACACTTCAAATGTGTTACAACAATTGTAATAGAAGATATTGAGTCAAATTACAAGGTCCGGTTGCGAGAAAGTCACTTGTTATAGGCTTCGGAATGCAACACACAAACTGAGTCCAATTACATACATAGACGCATGGATGGAGCAAACTTCTTCCGACAGTCCCGAATCTTATTCCAACACATCAAATGTGTTAGAACAATTGTAATAGAAGATATTGAGTCAAATTACGAGGTCCGGTTGCGAGAAAGTCACTTGTTATAGGCTTCGGAATGTAACACACAAACTGAGTCCAATTAGAGGCATTGCTGCACGGATGGAGCAAACTTCTTCCGACCGTCCCGAATCTTATTCCAATACTTCAAATGTGTTAGAACAATTTTAATTGAAGATATTGAATCAAATTACGAGGTCCGGTTGCGAGAAAGTCACTTGTTATAGGCTTCGGAATGTAACACACATACTGAGTCCAATTAGAGACATTGACGCACGGACGGAGCAAACTTGTTCCGACAGTCCCGAATCTAATTCTAACACTTCAAATGTGTTAAAAAAATTGTAATAGAAGATATTGAGATAAATTACGTGGTCCGGTTGCAAGAAAGTCACTTGTTATAGGCTTCGGAATGTAACACATAAACTGAGTCCAATTAGAGACATTGACACACGGATGGAGCAAACTTCCTCCGACAGTGCCGAATCTTATTCCAACACATCAAATGTGTTTGAAAAATTCTAATAGAAGATATTGAGTCAAATTACGAGGCCCGGTTGCAAGAAAATCACTTGTTATAGGCTTCGGAATGTAACACATAAACTGAGTCCAATTATGGGCATTGACGCACGGATGGAGCAAACTTCTTCCGACCGTCCCGAATCTTATTCCAACACTTCAAATGTGTTAGAACAATTCTAATAGAAGATATTGAATCAAATTACGAGGTCCGGTTGCGAGAAAGTCACTTGTTATAGGCTTGGGAATGTAACACACATACAGAGTCCAATTAGAGACATTGACGCACGGATGGAACAAACTTGTTCCGATAGTCCCGAATCATATTCCAACACTTCAAATGTGTTAAAACAATTGTAATAGAAGATATCGAGTCAAATTATGAGGTCCGATTGCGAGAAAGTCACTTGTTATAGGCTTCGGAATGTAACACACAAACTGAGTCCAATTAGAGACATTGACGCACGGATGGAGCAAACTTATTCCGATAGTCCCGAATCTTATTCCAACACTTCAAATGTGTTAAAACAATTGTAATAGAAGATATTGAGTCAAATTACGAGGTCCGGTTGCGAGAAAGTCACTTGTTATAGGCTTCGGAATGTAACACACAAACTGAGTCAAATTAGAGACATTGACGCACGGATGGAGCAAACTTGTTCCGACAGACCCGAATCTTATTCCAACACTTCAAATGTGTTAAAAAAATTGTAATAGAAGATATTGAGTCAAATTACATGGTCCGGTTGCGAGAAAGTCACTTGTTATAGGCTTCGGATTGTAACACACAAACTGAGTCCAATTACATACATTGACGCATGGATGGAGCAAACTTCTTCCGACAGTCCTGAATCTTATTCCAACACATCAAATGTGTTAGAACAATTGTAATAGAAGATATTGAGTAAAATTACGAGGTCCGGTTGCGAGAAAGTCACTTGTTATAGGCTTGGGAATGTAACACACAAACTGAGTCAAATTAGAGACATTGTCGCACGGATGGAGCAAACTTATTCCGATAGTCCCGAATCTTATTCCAACACTTCAAATGTGTTAAAATAATTGTAATAGAAGATATTGAGTCAAATTACGAGGTCCGGTTGCGAGAAAGTCACTTGTTATAGGCTTCGGAATGTAACACACAAACTGAGTCAAATTAGAGACATTGACGCATGGATGGAGCAAACTTGTTCCGACAGACCCGAATCTTATTCCAACACTTCAAATGTGTTAAAACAATTGTAATAGAAGATATTGAGTCAAATTACGTGGTCCGGTTGTGAGAAAGTCACTTGTTATAGGCTTCGGAATGTAACACACATACTGAGTCCAATTAGAGACATTGACGCACGGATGGAACAAACGTCTTCCGACAGTCTCGAATCTTATTCCAATACTTCAAATGTCTTAAAATAATTGTAATAGAAGATATTGAGTCAAATTACGAGGTCCGGTTGCGAGAAAGTCAGTAATTATAGGCTTAGGAATGTAACACCCAAACTATGTCCAATTAGAGACATTGACTAACGAATGGAGCAAACTTGTTCCGCCTGTCCCGAATCCTGTTCCAAGACTTCAAATGTGTTGAAGCAATAATAATGGAATAGTTTGAGTAAAATTACGAAGTCCGGTTGTGAGAAAGTTACTTGTTATAGGCATCGGAATGTAACACACAAACTGAGTCCAATTAGAGACATTGACGCACGGATGGAGCAAACTTGTTCCGACAGTCCTGAATCTAATTCCAACACTTCAAATGTGTTACAACAATTATAATAGAAGATATTGAGTCAAATTACAAGGTCCGGTTGCGAGAAAGTCACTTGTTATAGGCTTCGGAATGCAACACACAAACTGAGTCCAATTACATACATAGACGCATGGATGGAGCAAACTTCTTCCGACAGTCCCGAATCTTATTCCAACACATCAAATTGTAATAGAAGATATTGAGTCAAATTACGAGGTCCGGTTGCGAGAAAGTCACTTGTTATAGGCTTTGGAATGTAACACACAAACTGAGTCCAATTAGAGGCATTGACGCACGGATGGAGCAAACTTCTTCCGACCGTCCCGAATCTTATTCCAATACTTCAAATGTGTTAGAACAATTTTAATTGAAGATATTGAATCAAATTACGAGGTCCGGTTGCGAGAAAGTCACTTGTTATAGGCTTCGGAATGTAACACACATACTGAGTCCAATTAGAGACATTGACGCACGGATGGAACAAACATCTTCCGACAGTCCCGAATCTTATTCCAACACATCAAATGTGCTAGAACAATTGTAATAGAAGATATTGAGTCAAATTACGAGGTCCGGTTGCGAGAAAGTCACTTGTTATAGGCTTGGGAATGTAACACACAAACTGAGTCAAATTAGAGACATTGACGCACGGATGGAACAAACTTGTTCCGACAGACCCGAATCTTATTCCAACACTTCAAATGTGTTAAAACAATTGTAATAGAAGATATTGAGTCAAATTACGTGGTCCGGTTGCGAGAAAGTCACTTGTTATAGGCTTCGGAATGTAACACACATACTGAGTCCAATTAGAGACATTGAGGAACGGATGGAACAAACATCTTCCGACAGTCTCGAATCTTATTCCAACACTTCAAATGTCTTAAAATAATTGTAATAGAAGATATTGAGTCAAATTACGAGGTCCTGTTGCGAGAAAGTCAGTAATTATAGGCTTCGGAATGTAACACCCAAACTATGTCCAATTAGAGACATTGACGAACGAATGGAGCGAATTTGTTCCGCCTGTCCCGAATCCTGTTCCAAGACTTCAAATGTGTTGAAGAAATAATAATGGAATAGTTTGAGTAAAATTACGAGGTCCGGTTGTGAGAAAGTTACTTGTTATAGGCATCGGAATGTAACACACAAACTGAGTCCAATTAGAGACATTGACGCACGGATGGAGCAAACTTGTTCCGATAGTCCCGAATCTAATTCCAACACTTCAAATGTGTTACAACAATTGTAATAGAAGATATTGAGTGAAATTATAAGGTCCGGTTGCGAAAAAGTCAGTATTTAAAGGCTTAAGAATGAAACGCACAAACTGAATAAAATTACAGACATTGACGAACGAATGGAGCAAACTATTTCCGACAGTCCCGAATCTTCTTCCAACACTTCAAATGTGTTGAAAAAAGAATAATGGAATAGTTTGAGTAAAATTACGAGATCCGGTTGCGAGAAAGTCACTTGTTATAGGCTTTGGAATGTAACACACAAACTGAGTCAAATTAGAGACATTGACGCACGGATGGAGCAAACTTATTCCGACAGTCCCGAATCTAATTCCAACACTTCAAATGTGTTAAAACAATTTTAATTGAAGATATTGAATCAAATTACGAGGTCCGGTTGCGAGAAAGTCACTTGTTATAGGCTTCGGAATGTAACACACAAACTGAGTCAAATTTGAGACATTGACGCACGGATGGAGCAAATTTATTCCGACAGTCCCGAATCTAATTCCAACACTTCAAATATGTTAAAACAATTGTAATAGAAGATATTGAGTCAAATTAAGAGGTCCGGTTGCGAGAAAGTCACTTGTTAAAGGCTTCGGAATGTAACACACATACTGAGTCCAATTAGAGACATTGACGCACGGATGGAACAAACTTATTTCGATAGTCCCGAATCTTATTCCAACACTTCAAATGTGTTAAAACAATTGTAATAGAAGATATTGAGTCAAATTATGAGGTCCGGTTGCGAGAAAGTCACTTGTTATAGGCTTCGGAATGTAACACACAAACTGAGTCCAATTACAGACATTGACGCACGGACGGAGCAAACTTGTTCCGACAGTCCCGAATCTAATTCTAACACTTCAAATGTGTTAAAAAAATTGTAATAGAAGATATTGAGATAAATTACGTGGTCCGGTTGCAAGAAAGTCACTTGTTATAGGCTTCGGAATGTAACACATAAACTGAGTCCAATTAGAGACATTGAGGAACGGATGGAACAAACATCTTCCGACAGTCTCGAATCTTATTCCAACACTTCAAATGTCTTAAAATAATTGTAATAGAAGATATTGAGTCAAATTACGAGGTCCTGTTGCGAGAAAGTCAGTAATTATAGGCTTCGGAATGTAACACCCAAACTATGTCCAATTAGAGACATTGACGAACGAATGGAGCGAATTTGTTCCGCCTGTCCCGAATCCTGTTCCAAGACTTCAAATGTGTTGAAGCAATAATAATGGAATAGTTTGAGTAAAATTACGAGGTCCGGTTGTGAGAAAGTTACTTGTTATAGGCATCGGAATGTAACACACAAACTGAGTCCAATTAGAGACATTGACGCACGGATGGAGCAAACTTGTTCCGATAGTCCCGAATCTAATTCCAACACTTCAAATGTGTTACAACAATTGTAATAGAAGATATTGAGTGAAATTATAAGGTCCGGTTGCGAAAAAGTCAGTATTTAAAGGCTTAAGAATGAAACGCACAAACTGAGTCCAATTAGAGACATTGACGAACGAATGGAGCAAACTATTTCCGACAGTCCCGAATCTTCTTCCAACACTTCAAATGTGTTGAAAAAAGAATAATGGAATAGTTTGAGTAAAATTACGAGATCCGGTTGCGAGAAAGTCACTTGTTATAGGTTTTGGAATGTAACACACAAACTGAGTCAAATTAGAGACATTGACGCACGGATGGAGCAAACTTATTCCGACAGTCCCGAATCTAATTCCAACACTTCAAATGTGTTAAAACAATTTTAATTGAAGATATTGAATCAAATTACGAGGTCCGGTTGCGAGAAAGTCACTTGTTATAGGCTTCGGAATGTAACACACAAACTGAGTCAAATTAGAGACATTGACGCACGGATGGAGCAAACTTATTCCGACAGTCCCGAATCTAATTCCAACACTTCAAATGTGTTAAAACAATTGTAATAGAAGATATTGAGTCAAATTACGAGGTCCGGTTGCGAGAAAGTCACTTGTTAAAGGCTTCGGAATGCAACACACATACTGAGTCCAATTAGAGACATTGACGCACGGATGGAACAAACTTATTCCGATAGTCCCGAATCTTATTCCAACACTTCAAATGTGTTAAAACAATTGTAATAGAAGATATTGAGTCAAATTACGAGGTCCGGTTGCGAGAAAGTCACTTGTTATAGGCTTCGGAATGTAACACACAAACTGAGTCCAATTACAAACATTGACGCACGGACGGAGCAAACTTGTTCCGACAGTCCCGAATCTAATTCTAACACTTCAAATGTGTTAAAAAAATTGTAATAGAAGATATTGAGATAAATTACGTGGTCCGGTTGCAAGAAAGTCACTTGTTATAGGCTTCGGAATGTAACACATAAACTGAGTCCAATTAGAGACATTGACACACGGATGGAGCAAACTTCCTCCGACAGTGCCGAATCTTATTCCAACACATCAAATGTGTTTGAAAAATTCTAATAGAAGATATTGAGTCAAATTACGAGGCCCGGTTGCAAGAAAATCACTTGTTATAGGCTTCGGAATGTAACACATAAACTGAGTCCAATTATGGGCATTGACGCACGGAAGGAGCAAACTTCTTCCGACCGTCCCGAATCTTATTCCAACACTTCAAATGTGTTAGAACAATTCTAATAGAAGATATTGAATCAAATTACGAGGTCCGGTTGCGAGAAAGTCACTTGTTATAGGCTTGGGAATGTAACACACATACAGAGTCCAATTAGAGACATTGACGCACGGATGGAACAAACTTGTTCCGATAGTCCCGAATCTTATTCCAACACTTCAAATGTGTTAAAACAATTGTAATAGAAGATATCGAGTCAAATTATGAGGTCCGATTGCGAGAAAGTCACTTGTTATAGGCTTGGGAATGTAACACACATACAGAGTCCAATTAGAGACATTGACGCACGGATGGAACAAACTTGTTCCGATAGTCCCGAATCTTATTCCAACACTTCAAATGTGTTAAAACAATTGTAATAGAAGATATCGAGTCAAATTATGAGGTCCGATTGCGAGAAAGTCACTTGTTATAGGCTTCGGAATGTAACACACATACTGAGTCAAATTAGAGACATTGACGCACGGATGGAGCAAACTTGTTCTGACAGTACCGAATCTTATTCCGACACTTCAAATGTGTTAAAACAATTGTAATAGAAGATATTGACTCAAATTACGAGGTCCGGTTGCGAGAAAGTCACTTGTTATAGGCTTCGGAATGTAACACACAAACTGAGTCCAATTACATACATAGACGCATGGATGGAGCAAACTTCTTCCGACAGTCCCGAATCTTATTCCAACACATCAAATGTGTTAGAACAATTGTAATAGAAGATATTGAGTCAAATTACGAGGTCCGATTGCGAGAAAGTCACTTGTTATAGGCTTCGGAATGTAAAACACACAAACTGAGTCAAATTAGAGACATTGACGCACGGATGGAGCAAACTTATTCCGAAAGTCTCGAATCTTATTCCAACACTTCAAATGTGTTAAAACAATTGTAATAGAAGATATTGAGTCAAATTATGAGGTCCGGTTGCGAGCAAGTCACTTGTTATAGGCTTCGGAATGTAACACACAAACTGAGTCAAATTAGAGACATTGACGCACGGATGGAGCAAACTTATTCCGAAAGTCCCGAATCTTATTCCAACACTTCAAATGTATTAAAACAATTGTAATAGAAGATATTGAGTCAAATTATGAGGTCCAGTTGCGAGAAAGTCACTTGTTATAGGCTTCGGAATGTAACACACAAACTGAGTCAAATTAGAGACATTGACGCACGGATGGAGCAACCTTGTTCCGACAGTCCCGAATCTATTCCAACACATCAAATGTGTTGAAAAAAGAATAATGGAATAGTTTGAGTAAAATTACGAGGTCCGGTTGCGAGAAAGTCACTTGTTATAGGCTTCGGAATGTAACACACAACTGAGTCAAATTAGAGACATTGACGCATGGATGGAGCATACTTATTCCGACAGTCCCGAATCGAATTCGAACACTTCAAATGTGTTAAAAAAATTATGATAGAAGATATTGAGTCAAATTACGAGGTCCGGTTGCAAGAAAGTCTCTTTTATATAGGCTTCGGAATGTAACACACAAACTGAGTCCAATTAGAGACATTGACGCACGGATGGAGCAAACTTCTTCCGACAGTACCGAATCTTATTCCATCACATCAAATGTGTTAGAACAATTGTAATAGAAGATATTGAGTCAAATTACGAGGTCCGGTTGCGAGAAAGTCACTTGTTATAGGCTTCGGAATGCAACACACAAACTGAGTCCAATTAGAGACATTGACGCACGGATGGAGCAAACTTCTTCCGACAGTACCGATCTTATTCCGTCACATCAATGTGTTAGAACAATTGTAATAGGAGATATTGAGTCAAATTACGAGGTCCGGGTGCGAGAAAGTCACTTGTTATAGGCTTCGGAATGTAACACATAAACTGAGTCCAATTAGAGACATTGACGCACGGATGGAGCAAACTTCTTCGCGACAGTGCCGAATCTTATTCCAACACATCAAATGTGTTGGAACAATTCTAATAGAAGATATTGAGTCAAATTACGAGGTCCGGTTACGAGAAAGTCACTTGTTATAGGCTTCGAAATGTGACACACAAACTGAGTCGAATTAGAGACATTGATGAACGGATGGAGCAAACTTCTTCCGACAGTGCCGAATCTTATTCCAACACATCAAATGTGTTGGAACAATTCTAATAGAAGATATTGAGTCATATTACGAGGTCCGGTTGTGAGAAAGTCACTTGTTATAGGCTTCGGAATGCAACACACAAACTGAGTCCAATTACATACATAGACGCATGGATGGAGCAAACTTCTTCCGACAGTCCCGAATCTTATTCCAACACATCAAATTGTAATAGAAGATATTGAGTCAAATTACGAGGTCCGGTTGCGAGAAAGTCACTTGTTATAGGCTTTGGAAGTAACACACAAACTGAGTCCAATTAGAGGCATTGACGCACGGATGGAGCAAACTTCTTCCGACCGTCCCGAATCTTATTCCAATACTTCAAATGTGTTAGAACAATTTTAATTGAAGATATTGAATCAAATTACGAGGTCCGGTTGCGAGAAAGTCACTTGTTATAGGCTTCGGAATGTAACACACATACTGAGTCCAATTAGAGACATTGACGCACGGATGGAACAAACATCTTCCGACAGTCCCGAATCTTATTCCAACACATCAAATGTGTTAGAACAATTGTAATAGAAGATATTGAGTCAAATTACGAGGTCCGGTTGCGAGAAAGTCACTTGTTATAGGCTTGGGAATGTAACACACAAACTGAGTCAAATTAGAGACATTGACGCACGGATGGAACAAACTTGTTCCGACAGACCCGAATCTTATTCCAACACTTCAAATGTGTTAAAACAATTGTAATAGAAGATATTGAGTCAAATTACGTGGTCCGGTTGCGAGAAAGTCACTTGTTATAGGCTTCGGAATGTAACACACATACTGAGTCCAATTAGAGACATTGAGGAACGGATGGAACAAACATCTTCCGACAGTCTCGAATCTTATTCCAACACTTCAAATGTCTTAAAATAATTGTAATAGAAGATATTGAGTCAAATTACGAGGTCCTGTTGCGAGAAAGTCAGTAATTATAGGCTTCGGAATGTAACACCCAAACTATGTCCAATTAGACATTGACGAACGAATGGAGCGAATTTGTTCCGCCTGTCCCGAATCCTGTTCCAAGACTTCAAATGTGTTGAAGAAATAATAATGGAATAGTTTGAGTAAAATTACGAGGTCCGGTTGTGAGAAAGTTACTTGTTATAGGCATCGGAATGTAACACACAAACTGAGTCCAATTAGAGACATTGACGCACGGATGGAGCAAACTTGTTCCGATAGTCCCGAATCTAATTCCAACACTTCAAATGTGTTACAACAATTGTAATAGAAGATATTGAGTGAAATTATAAGGTCCGGTTGCGAAAAAGTCAGTATATAAAGCTTAAGAATGAAACGCACAAACTGAATAAAATACAGACATTGACGAACGAATGGGAGCAAACTATTTCCGACAAGTCCCGAATCTTCTTCGCACACTTCAAATGTGTTTGAAAAAAAGAAGAAGGAATAGTTTGAGTAAAATTACGAGATCCGGTTGCGAGAAAGTCACTGTTATAGGCTTTGGAATTGTAACACACAAACTGAGTCAAATTAGAGACAATTGACGCACGGATGGAGCAAACTATTCCGGACAGTCCGAATCTAATTCCAACCACTTCAAAAATTGTTAAAACCTTTTAATTGGAAGTAATGATCAAATTACGAGTTCCGGTGCCGAGAAAGTCACTTGTTATAGGCTTCGGAATGTAACACACAAACGCGTCCAAATTTGAGACATTGACGCACGGATGGAGCAAATTGATTCCGACAGTCCCGAATCTAATTCCAACACTTCAAATATGTTAAAACAATTGTAATAGAAGATATTGAGTCAAATTAAGAGGTCCGGTTGCGAGAAAGTCACTTGTTAAAGGCTTCGGAATGTAACACACAAACTGAGTCCAATTAGAGACATTGACGCACGGATGGAGCAAACTTATTCCGACAGTCCCGAATCTTATTCCAACACTTCAAATGTGTTAAAACAATTGTAATAGAAGATATTGAGTCAAATTATAGGTCCGGTTGCGAGAAAGTCACTTGTTATAGGCTTCGGAATGTAACACACAAACTGAGTCCAATTAGAGACATTGACGCACGGATGGAGCAAACTTTCCGACAGTCCCGAATCTATTCCAACACTTCAAATGTGTTAAAAAATTGTAATAGAAGATATTGAGTCAAATTACGAGGTCCGGTTGCAGAAAGTCACTTGTTATAGGCTTCGGAATGTAACACAAACTGAGTCCAATTAGAGACATTGACGAACGGATGGAGCAAACTCTTCCGACAGTCCGAATCTTATTCCAACACTTCAAATGTTAAAAAATTGTAATAGAAGATATTGAGTCAAATTACGAGGTCCGTTGCGAGAAAGTCAGTTATAGGCTTCGGAATGTAACACCAAACTGAGTCCAATTAGAGACATTGACGACGATGGAGCAAACTTTTTCCGCAGTCCCGAATCTTATTCCAACACTTCAAATGTGTTGAACAATAATAGAAGATTTGAGTCAAATTACGAGGTCCGGTTGCGAGAAAGTCACTTGTTATAGGCTCGGAATGTAACACACAAACTGAGTCCAATTAGAGACATTGACGCACGGATGGAGCAAACTTTCCGACAGTCCCGAATCTTATTCCAACACTTCAAATGTGTTAGAACAATTGTAATAGAAGATATTGAGTCAAATTACGAGTCCGGTTGCGAAAAGTCACTTGTATAGGCTTCGGAATGTAAACACAAACTGAGTCCAATTAGAGACATTGACGCACGATGGAGCAAACTATTTCCGACAGTCCCGAATCTTTCCAACACTTCAAATGTGTTGAAAAAAGAATAAGATATTGAGTCAAATTACGAGGTCCGGTTGCGAGAAAGTCACTTGTTATAGGTTCGGAATGTAACACACAAACTGAGTCAAATTAGAGACATTGACGCACGGATGGAGCAAACTTATTCCGACAGTCCCGAATCTAATTCCAACACTTCAAATGTGTTAAAACAATTTAATAGAAGATATTGAGTCAAATTACGAGGTCCGGTTGCGAGAAAGTCACTTGTTATAGGCTTCGGAATGTAACACACAAACTGAGTCAAATTAGAGACATTGACGCACGGATGGAGCAAACTTATTCCGACAGTCCCGAATCTAATTCCAACACTTCAAATGTGTTAAAACAATTGTAATAGAAGATATTGAGTCAAATTACGAGGTCCGGTTGCGAGAAAGTCACTTGTTATAGGCTTCGGAATGTAACACACAAACTGAGTCCAATTAGAGACATTGACGCACGGATGGAACAAACTTATTCCGATAGTCCCGAATCTTATTCCAACACTTCAAATGTGTTAAAACAATTGTAATAGAAGATATTGAGTCAAATTACGAGGTCCGGTTGCGAGAAAGTCACTTGTTATAGGCTTCGGAATGTAACACACAAACTGAGTCCAATTAGAACATTGACGCACGGATGGAGCAAACTTTTCCGACAGTCCCGAATCTATTCAACACTTCAAATGTGTTAAAAATTGTAATAGAAGATATTGAGTCAAATTACGAGGTCCGGTTGCAGAAAGTCACTTGTTATAGGCTTCGGAATGTAACACATAAACTGAGTCCAATTAGAGACATTGACGCACGGATGGAGCAAACTTCCTCCGACAGTCCGAATCTTATTCCAACACATCAAATGTGTTGAAAAATTCTAATAGAAGATATTGAGTCAAATTACGAGGTCCGGTTGCGAGAAAGTCACTTGTTATAGGCTTCGGAATGTAACACATAAACTGAGTCCAATTAGAGGCATTGACGCACGGATGGAGCAAACTTCTTCCGACAGTCCCGAATCTTATTCCAACACTTCAAATGTGTTAGAACAATTGTAATAGAAGATATTGAGTCAAATTACGAGGTCCGGTTGCGAGAAAGTCACTTGTTATAGGCTTGGAATGTAACACACATACAGAGTCCAATTAGAGACATTGACGCACGGATGGAGCAAACTTGTTCCGATAGTCCCGAATCTTATTCCAACACTTCAAATGTGTTAAAACAATTGTAATAGAAGATATCGAGTCAAATTAAGGTCCGATTGCGAGAAAGTCACTTGTTATAGGCTTCGGAATGTAACACACAACAGAGTCCAATTAGAGACATTGACGCACGGATGGAGCAAACTTCTTCCGACAGTCCCGAATCTTATTCCAACACTTCAAATGTGTTAAAAAATTGTAATAGAAGATATTGAGTCAAATTACGAGGTCCGGTTGCGAGAAAGTCACTTGTTATAGGCTTCGGAATGTAACACACATACTGAGTCCAATTAGAGACATTGACGCACGGATGGAGCAAACTTTCCGACAGTCCGAATCTTATTCCACACTTCAAATGTGTTAAACAATTGTAATAGAAGATATTGAGTCAAATTACGAGGTCCGGTTGCGAGAAAGTCACTTGTTATAGGCTTCGGAATGTAACACACAAACTGAGTCCAATTAGATACATTGACGCATGGATGGAGCAAACTTCTTCCGACAGTCCCGAATCTTATTCCAACACATCAAATGTGTTAGAACAATTGTAATAGAAGATATTGAGTCAAATTACGAGGTCCGGTTGCGAGAAAGTCACTTGTTATAGGCTTCGGAATGTAACACACACAAACTGAGTCAATTAGAGACATTGACGCACGGATGGAGCAAACTTTCCGAAGTCCGAATCTTATTCCAACACTTCAAATGTGTTAAAACAATTGTAATAGAAGATATTGAGTCAAATTATGAGGTCCGGTTCGAGAAGTCACTTGTTATAGGCTTCGGAATGTAACACACAAACTGAGTCAAATTAGAGACATTGACGCACGGATGGAGCAAACTTATTCCGAAGTCCCGAATCTTATTCCAACACTTCAAATGTGTTAAAACAATTGTAATAGAAGATATTGAGTCAAATTATGAGGTCCGTTGCGAGAAAGTCACTTGTTATAGGCTTCGGAATGTAACACACAAACTGAGTCAAATTAGAGACATTGACGCACGGATGGAGCAAACTTGTTCCGACAGTCCCGAATCTTATTCCAACACATCAAATGTGTTGAAAAAAGAATAATGAATATTGAGTCAAATTACGAGGTCCGGTTGCGAGAAAGTCACTTGTTATAGGCTTCGGAATGTAACACACAAACTGAGTCAATTAGAGACATTGACGCATGGATGGAGCAACTTCTTCCGACAGTCCCGAATCTTATTCCAACACTTCAAATGTGTTAAAAATTGTATAGAAGATATTGAGTCAAATTACGAGGTCCGGTTGCAGAAAGTCACTTTTATATAGGCTTCGGAATGTAACACACAAACTGAGTCCAATTAGAGACATTGACGCACGGATGGAGCAAACTTCTTCCGACAGTACCGAATCTTATTCCAACACATCAAATGTGTTAGAACAATTGTAATAGAAGATATTGAGTCAAATTACGAGGTCCGGTTGCGAGAAAGTCACTTGTTATAGGCTTCGGAATGTAACACACAAACTGAGTCCAATTAGAGACATTGACGCACGGATGGAGCAAACTTCTTCCGACAGTCCGAATCTTATTCCAACACATCAAATGTGTTAGAACAATTGTAATAGATATTGAGTCAAATTACGAGGTCCGGTTGCGAGAAAGTCACTTGTTATAGGCTTCGGAATGTAACACACAAACTGAGTCCAATTAGAGACATTGACGCACGGATGGAGCAAACTTCTTCCGACAGTGCCGAATCTTATTCCAACACATCAAATGTGTTGGAACAATTCTAATAGAAGATATTGAGTCAAATTACGAGGTCCGATTGCGAGAAAGTCACTTGTTATAGGCTTCGGAATGTAACACACAAACTGAGTCCAATTAGAGACATTGAACGGATGGAGCAAACTTCTTCCGACAGTCCGAATCTTATTCCAACACATCAAATGTGTTGAACAATTGTAATAGAAGATATTGAGTCAAATTACGAGGTCCGGTTGCGAGAAAGTCACTTGTTATAGGCTTCGGAATGTAACAACAAACTGAGTCCAATTAGAGGCATTGACGCATGGAGGAGCAAACTTCTTTCGACAGTCCCGAATCTTATCCAACACTTCAAATGTGTTAGAACAATTGTAATAAAAGAATTGAGTCAAATTTACAAGGTCATTGCGAGAAAGTCCTTGTTATAGGCTTCGGAATGTAACACACAAACTGAGTCAATTACATACATAGACGCATGGATGGAGCAAACTTCTTCCGACAGTCCCGAATCTATTCCAACACATCAAATGTGATAGAACAATTGTAATAGAAGATATTCAGTCAAATTAGAGGTCCGGTTGCGAGAAAATCACTTGTTATAGGCTTCGGAATGTAACACACAAACTGAGTCCAATTAGAGACATTGACGACGGATGGAGCAAACTTTTCCGACAGTCCCGAATCTTATTCCAACACATCAAATGTGTTAGAACAATTGTAATAGAAGATATTGAGTCAAATTACGAGGTCCGGTTGCGAGAAAGTCACTTGTTAAGGCTTCGGAATGTAACACACAAACTGAGTCCAATTAGAGACATTGACGCGGATGGAGCAAACTTTCCGACAGTCCCGAATCTTATTCCAACACTTCAAATGTGTTAAACAATTGTAATAGAAGATATTGAGTCAAATTACGAGGTCCGGTTGCGAGAAAGTCACTCGTTATAGGCTTCGGAATGTAACAACAAACTGAGTCCAATTAGAGCATTGACGCACGGATGGAGCAAACTTCTTCCGACAGTCCCGAATCTTATTCCAACACTTCAAATGTGTTAGAACAATTGTAATAGAAGATATTGAGTCAAATTACGAGGTCCGGTTGCAGAAAGTCACTTTTATAGGCTTCGGAATGTAACACACAAACTGAGTCCAATTAGAGACATTGACGCACGGATGGAGCAAACTTCTTCCGACAGTCCGAATCTTATTCCAACACATCAAATGTGTTAGAACAATTGTAATAGAAGATATTGAGTCAAATTACGAGGTCCGGTTGCGAGAAAGTCACTTGTTATAGGCTTCGGAATGTAACACACAAACTGAGTCCAATTAGAGACATTGACGCACGGATGGAGCAAACTTCTTCCGACAGTCCGAATCTTATTCCAACACATCAAATGTGTTAGAACAATTGTAATAGAAGATATTGAGTCAAATTACGAGGTCCGGTTGCGAGAAAGTCACTTGTTATAGGCTTCGGAATGTAACACAAAACTGAGTCCAATTAGACATTGACGCACGGATGGAGCAAACTTCTTCCGACAGTCCGAATCTTATTCCAACACATCAAATGTGTTGAACAATTGTAATAGAAGATATTGAGTCAAATTACGAGGTCCGGTTGCGAGAAAGTCACTTGTTATAGGCTTCGGAATGTACACACAAACTGAGTCCAATTAGAGACATTGATACGGATGGAGCAAACTTCTTCCGACAGTCCGAATCTTATTCCAACACATCAAATGTGTTGAACAATTAATAGAAGATATTGAGTCAAATTACGAGGTCCGGTTGCGAGAAAGTCACTTGTTATAGGCTTCGGAATGTAACAACAAACTGAGTCCAATTAGACATTGACGCATGGATGGAGCAAACTTCTTCCGACAGTCCCGAATCTTATTCCAACACTTCAAATGTGTTAGAACAATTGTAATAGAAGATATTGAGTCAAATTACAGGTCCGGTTGCGAGAAAGTCACTTGTTATAGGCTTCGGAATGTAACACACAAACTGAGTCCAATTAGATACATTGACGCATGGATGGAGCAAACTTCTTCCGACAGTCCCGAATCTTATTCCAACACATCAAATGTGTTAGAACAATTGTAATAGAAGATATTGAGTCAAATTACGAGGTCCGGTTGCGAGAAAGTCACTTGTTATAGGCTTCGGAATGTAACACACAAACTGAGTCCAATTAGAGACATTGACGACGGATGGAGCAAACTTTTCCGACAGTCCCGAATCTTATTCCAACACATCAAATGTGTTAGAACAATTGTAATAGAAGATATTGAGTCAAATTACGAGGTCCGGTTGCGAGAAAGTCACTTGTTATAGGCTTCGGAATGTAACACACAAACTGAGTCCAATTAGAGACATTGACGCACGGATGGAGCAAACTTTCCGACAGTCCCGAATCTTATTCCAACACTTCAAATGTGTTAAACAATTGTAATAGAAGATATTGAGTCAAATTACGAGGTCCGGTTGCGAGAAAGTCACTTGTTATAGGCTTCGGAATGTAACAACAAACTGAGTCCAATTAGAGCATTGACGCACGGATGGAGCAAACTTCTTTCCACAGTCCCGAATCTTATTCCAACACTTCAAATGTGTTAGAACAATTAATAGAAGATATTGAGTCAAATTACGAGGTCCGGTTGCAGAAAGTCTCTTTTATAGGCTTCGGAATGTAACACACAAACTGAGTCCAATTAGAGACATTGACGCACGGATGGAGCAAACTTCTTCCGACAGTCCGAATCTTATTCCAACACATCAAATGTGTTAGAACAATTGTAATAGAAGATATTGAGTCAAATTACGAGGTCCGGTTGCGAGAAAGTCACTTGTTATAGGCTTCGGAATGTAACACACAAACTGAGTCCAATTAGAGGCATTGACGCACGGATGGAGCAAACTTCTTCCGACAGTCCCGAATCTTATTCCAACACTTCAAATGTGTTAGAAAATTGTAATAGAAGATATTGAGTCAAATTACGAGGTCCGGTTGCGAGAAAGTCACTTGTTATAGGCTTCGGAATGTAACACACAAACTGAGTCCAATTACATACATTGACGCATGGATGGAGCAAACTTCTTCCGACAGTCCCGAATCTTATTCCAACACATCAAATGTGTTAGAACAATTGTAATAGAAGATATTCAGTCAAATTACGAGGTCCGGTTGCGAGAAAGTCACTTGTTATAGGCTTCGGAATGTAACACACAAACTGAGTCCAATTACATACATTGACCCATGGATGGAGCAAACTTCTTCCGACAGTCCCGAATCTTATTCCAACACTCAAATGTGTTAAAAATTGTAATAGAAGATATTGAGTCAAATTACGAGGTCCGGTTGCGAGAAAGTCACTTGTTATAGGCTTCGGAATGTAACACACAAACTGAGTCCAATTAGACATTGACGCACATGGATGGAGCAAACTTCTTCCGACAGTCCCGAATCTTATTCCAACACTTCAAATGTGTTAGAACAATTGTAATAGAAGATATTGAGTCAAATTACGAGGTCCGGTTGCGAGAAAGTCACTGTTATAGGCTTCGGAATGTAACAACAAACTGAGTCCAATTAGAGGCATTGACGCACGGATGGAGCAAACTTCTTCCGACAGTCCCGAATCTTATTCCAACACTTCAAATGTGTTAGAACAATTGTAATAGAAGATATTGAGTCAAATTACGAGGTCCGGTTGCGAGAAAGTCACTTGTTATAGGCTTCGGAATGTAACACACAAACTGAGTCCAATTAGAGACATTGACGCACGGATGGAGCAAACCTTTCCGATAGTCCCAATCTTATTCCAACACTTCAAATGTGTTAGAACAATTGTAATAGAAGATATTGAGTCAAATTACGAGGTCCGTTGCGAGAAAGTCACTTGTTATAGGCTTCGGAATGTAACACACAAACTGAGTCCAATTAGATACATTGACGCATGGATGGAGCAAACTTCTTCCGACAGTCCCGAATCTTATTCCAACACATCAAATGTGTTAGAACAATTGTAATAGAAGATATTGAGTCAAATTACGAGGTCCGGTTGCGAGAAAGTCACTTGTTATAGGCTTCGGAATGTAACACACAAACTGAGTCCAATTAGAGGCATTTACGCACGGATGGAGCAAACTTCTTTCCACAGTCCCGAATCTTATTCCAACACTTCAAATGTGTTAGAACAATTGTAATAGAAGATATTGAGTCAAATTACCAGGTCCGGTTGCGAGAAAGTCACTTGTTATAGGCTTCGGAATGTAACACACAAACTGAGTCCAATTACATACATTGACGCATGGATGGAGCAAACTTCTTCCGACAGTCCCGAATCTTATTCCAACACATCAAATGTGTTAGAACAATTGTAATAGAAGATATTGAGTCAAATTACGAGGTCCGGTTGCGAGAAAGTCACTTGTTATAGGCTTCGAATGTAACACACAAACTGAGTCCAATTAGAGACATTGACGACGGATGGAGCAAACTTCTTCCGACAGTCCCGAATCTTTTCCAACACATCAAATGTGTTAGAACAATTGTAATAGAAGATATTGAGTCAAATTACGAGGTCCGGTTGCGAGAAAGTCACTTGTTATAGGCTTCGGAATGTACACACAAACTGAGTCCAAATTAGAGACATTGACGCACGGATGGAGCAAACTTCTTCCGACAGTCCCGAATCTTATTCCAACACTCAAATGTGTTAAACAATTGTAATAGAAGATATTGAGTCAAATTACGAGGTCCGGTTGCGAGAAAGTCACTTGTTATAGGCTTCGGAATGTAACACACAAACTGAGTCCAATTAGAGACATTGACCGATGGATGGAGCAAACTTCTTCCGACAGTCCCGAATCTTATTCCAACACTTCAAATGTGTTAGAACAATTGTAATAGAAGATATTGAGTCAAATTACGAGGTCCGGTTGCGAGAAAGTCACTTGTTATAGGCTTCGGAATGTAAACACAAACTGAGTCCAATTAGAGCATTACGCACGGATGGAGCAAACTTCTTCCGACAGTCCCGAATCTTATTCCAACACTTCAAATGTGTTAGAACAATTGTAATAGAAGATATTGAGTCAAATTACGAGGTCCGGTTGCGAGAAAGTCACTTGTTATAGGCTTCGGAATGTAACACACAAACTGAGTCCAATTAGATACATTGACGCACGGATGGAGCAAACTTCTTCCGACAGTCCCGAATCTTATTCCAACACATCAAATGTGTTAGAACAATTGTAATAGAAGATATTGAGTCAAATTACGAGGTCCGGTTGCGAGAAAGTCACTTGTTATAGGCTTCGGAATGTAACACACAAACTGAGTCCAATTATACATTGACCATGGATGGAGCAAACTTCTTCCGACAGTCCCGAATCTTATTCCAACACTTCAAATGTGTTAAACAATTGTAATAGAAGATATTGAGTCAAATTACGAGGTCCGGTTGCGAGAAAGTCACTTTGTTATAGGCTTCGGAATGTAACACACAAACTGAGTCCAATTACATACATTGACGCATGGATGGAGCAAACTTCTTCCGACAGTCCCGAATCTTATTCCAACACATCAAATGTGTTAGAACAATTGTAATAGAAGATATTGAGTCAAATTACGAGGTCCGGTTGCGAGAAAGTCACTTGTTATAGGCTTCGGAATGTAACAACAAAAGTCCAATTAGAGGCATTACGCACGGAGGAGCAAACTTCTTCCGACAGTCCCGAATCTTAATTCCAACACTTCAAATGTGTTAGAACAATTGTAATAGAAGATATTGAGTCAAATTACAGGTCCGGTTGCGAGAAAGTCACTTGTTATAGGCTTCGGAATGTAACACACAAACTGAGTCCAATTAGAGACATTGACGCACGGATGGAGCAAACTTTTTCCGACAGTCCCGAATCTATTCCAACACTTCAAATGTGTTAAAACAATTGTAATAGAAGATATTGAGTCAAATTACAAGGTCCGGTTGCGAAAAAGTCAGTTTTATAGGCTTAGGAATGTAACACACAAACTGAGTTTAATTGAGACATTGACGAACGATGGAGCAAACTTGTTCCGACAGTCCGAATCTTTTCCAACACTTCAAATGTGTTGAAAAAAGAATAATGATATTGAGTCAAATTACGAGGTCCGGTTGCGAGAAAGTCACTTGTTATAGGCTTCGGAATGTAACACACAAACTGAGTCAATTATTAGGACATTGACGCACGGATGGAGCAACTTATTCCGACAGTCCCGAATCTAATTCCAACACTTCAAATGTGTTAAAACAATTTAATAGAAGATATTGAGTCAAATTACGAGGTCCGGTTGCAAAAAGTCACTTTTATATAGGCTTCGGAATGTAACACACAAACTGAGTCCAATTAGAGACATTGACGCACGGATGGAGCAAACTTCTTCCGACAGTACCGAATCTTATTCCAACACATCAAATGTGTTAGAACAATTGTAATAGAAGATATTGAGTCAAATTACGAGGTCCGGTTGCGAGAAAGTCACTTGTTATAGGCTTCGGAATGTAACAAACAAACTGAGTCCAATTAGAGGCATTTACGCACGGATGGAGCAAACTTCTTTCCACAGTCCCGAATCTTATTCCAAAACATTAAATGTGTTAGAACAATTGTAATAGAAGATATTGAGTCAAATTACGAGGTCCGGTTGTGAGAAAGTCACTTGTTATAGGCTTCGAATGTAACACACAAACTGAGTCCAATTACTACATTGACGCATGGATGGAGCAAACTTCTTCCGACAGTCCGAATCTTATTCCAACACATCAAATGTGTTAGAACAATTGTAATAGAAGATATTGAGTCAAATTACGAGGTCCGGTTGCGAGAAAGTCACTTGTTATAGGCTTCGGAATGTAACAAACACAAACTGAGTCCAATTAGAGGCATTTACGCACGGACGGAGCAAACTTCTTTCGACAGTCCCGAATCTTAATCCAACACCTCAAATGTGTTAGAACAATTGTAATAGAAGATATTGAGTCAAATTACCAGGTCCGGTTGCGAGAAAGTCACTTGTTATAGGCTTCGGAATGTAACACACAAACTGAGTCCAATTACATACATTGACCCATGGATGGAGCAAACTTCTTCCGACAGTCCCGAATCTTATTCCAACACTTCAAATGTGTTAAAACAATTGTAATAGAAGATATTGAGTCAAATTACGAGGTCCGGTTGCGAGAAAGTCAGTTGTTATACTTCGGAATGTAACAGACAAACTGAGTCCAATTACATACATTGACCCATGGATGGAGCAAACTTCTTCCGACAGTCCCGAATCTTATTCCAACACATCAAATGTGTTAGAACAATTGTAATAGAAGATTGAGTCAAATTACGAGGTCCGGTTGCGAGAAAGTCACTCGTTATAGGCTTCGGAATGTAACAAACAAACTGAGTCCAATTAGAGGAATTTACGCACGGATGGAGCAAACTTCTTTCCCACAGTCCTGAATCTTATTCCAACACTTCAAATGTGTTAGAACAATTGTAATAGAAGATATTGAGTCAAATTACGAGGTCCGGTTGCGAGAAAGTCACTTGTTATAGGCTTCGAATGTAACACACAAACTGAGTCCAATTACATACATTGATGCATGGATGGAGCAAACTTCTTCCGACAGTCCCGAATCTTATTCCAACACATCAAATGTGTTAGAACAATTGTAATAGAAGATATTCAGTCAAATTACGAGGTCCGGTTGCGAGAAAGTCACTTGTTATAGGCTTCGAATGTAACAAACAAAATGAGTCCAATTAGAGGCATTTACACACGGACGGAGCAAACTTCTTCGACAGTCCCGAATCTTAATCCAACACTTCAAATGTGTTAGAACAATTGTAATAGAAGATATTGAGTCAAATTACAAGGTCCGGTTGCGAGAAAGTCACTTGTTATAGGCTTCGGAATGTAACACACAAACTTAGTCTTTGTTGATTGGATCTCTTTGGGACTGAGAGTGAGACTGAGAAAGAAAAAAAAATGGAAAAAGCTTCTTTCTCTCTTAGGGTTTCTTCCTTTGAAGGTTGAGGTTTCTTGCTTCAGCTAGATCTCCTTTTCTTTGCTTCCACCTTCTTCTTCCCTTTTCTTGTTTGTTTTAATTGCATTTTCTTTGGGTTGGATATTCTTTGTTGATTGGATCTCTTTGGTCTTTCTCGTCATGGCAAGCCCTAAGGGGCTTGCTCAATCAAGGTCGCCGTTCTTGGAAGGTGAACCAGTTTCTGTTATAGCTCCGGTTCTTGGAGATTCGCTCCGGTTGCTGAGGAATTCCCAGCTTTGGTTCAAGGTCAGAACCCTCTAATCCGAATTTACCTTGGCGATCGTTGTTTCCCAAGTCTGGCCCTACCAGCAAAGCTAAATCTGAACTCCAGTTCTTTGAACCCTGCATCGTGGACGTAAACCGATAGTTAGATGCCCTTCTGCAGTTCTTGATGAAGGCCGTGCTATCTGGGAAGATTATCTCGTCGGTCAGATTGTGGTAAGAAACTACCTTTCTTCTGGATTAAAAATTCGCTTGAGAAATTATGGAAGCCCAAAGGTGTTTTAGAATTATCGATGCAGGATAATGGCCTTCTTTATATGCAATTCTCTGATCCAGCAGACAAGGAGAAAGTTTTAGACAGCGGACCTTGGTTTTATTTCCGGTCGGCTTCTAGTTGTTCGCCCATGGCAGCCTAACGTAGATTCGCTGTTCACAAAATTCCAATCACTTCCCATTTGGATTAAACTTCTTGATCTTCCAAAAATCCTCTGGACTCCTACTGGCATCAGTTATGTAGCCAGTGCTATTGGCAAACCAATTTGCCTGGATGGCCCTACTGAAAAACGTAGTCGGCTTTCCTTTGCTCGTGTATGTGTTGAAGTTTCCTCTACTAGCCCTTTCTAGATTCTATCACTGTTGAAATTGGAGATGGATCTAAGGCAGATTGCTGTTGAGTATGCTTGGAAGCCATTGAAATGTTCAGTTTGTTGCTCGCTGGGTCACAATGAAAAGGGATGCCCCATTAGCAAGAAAAAAATCAGGCAGGAATGGGTCCCTGTTGATAAGCCTCCTACAATTGAGGAGCAGGTTGAACCTCAACTGAATGTGAGGGAAGATCCCCAATTTGCTAATGAGGATGGATTCTACACAGCCACTTCTTTGATTCTTCCAAGTGTTTGTTCGATTGTTGCTTCGAAAACAGAGGCTTGCAACAATAGTCCCCCTCTGGTTCCCCTGGTGCCTTCAAGTATCGATATATTGCAACTCTTCGCAATAAATTCAGTATTCTGGAGACTCTAATGCTCAGATCTTAGACCCGAATACATTGCAGAACAGCACGACCTCAGGGCCTTCAGACTTCAGCCTCAATGAATTTGAGTTACTCAAGCGCAAGACTTGCAAAACCGACTCAGTGGCTCGACTGTGAGCTGGAATTGCTGAAATGTTGCAGAATTCTAGTCTAGTTATTGATGAGGGGAGCACCCGTGATGGTATTGTTCCCCCTCATGTTCCCAATGAATGATCTAGCAGTGTGGAACATAAGGGGTCTTAATGACCCCAATAAACAGAGGGAAGTCAAGAGCCTTGTTCAACTTCATAAGCTCTCCATCATTGGTCTCATAGAGACTAAAGTGAGAAACCTCGTAGTGTCGTATCCAATCCTGGATCTGTCCAGGTTGGCGTTTTATAGAGAATTACGACAGTGCGATCAATGGGCGTATTGGGATTTCATGGGATCCGACAGCAGTGGATATCAAAGTCCTTCAACAGACTCACCAGGCTATTCATTGCTCAGTCACGACAATGGAGGTAATAAGAATTTTCTTATGACTGTAGTTTATGCAGATAACAAGAAGGAAATCCGGAGAGATTTGTGGCAACTTTTGTCTTCTTTATCTGGTAATATCAATAGCCCGTGGACAGTTTATGGGGGACTTTAACACTACTAGATATGTAGATGAAAAGATCGGAGGTTCTCTTGCCAACCTAAGGTCTATCGCTGAGTTTAAGGACTGCCTGATAGATGCAGGTTTAGAAGACCTGAAACATATTGTATGAAGTTCACTTGGAGTAATAGAAGTCATGGTAGCAATCAAATTTTTGTAAGCTCGATCGGATCCTCGTTAATCATCATTGGATAAACAATTTCAATGATACTGAAGCAGAATTTCTACCGTCAGGTATCTCAGACCACAGCCCTATGATTTTGAGTTGGCGTCAGAATCTATTTCATGGAATCAAACCTTTCAAGTTTTTCAACTTCTGGGCGGATCATCCCAGTTTCTTGAATTTAGTGGAAGATGTTTGGACTGTCTCTATTCATGGGAATCCCATGTACATAACTCAAAAACTCAAACTTCTTAAGTCCAAGCTCAAAGATGGAATCGAACCAATTTCAACAACTTAAGGACCGAAGTTCTATCTGCTAAAACAGAACTTGAAGAGATCCAAAAGCGAATTCACTTGCATCCGGGAGATGTAACTATCAGTATGCAGGAAGCTACTATTCTAAAGAAATATTCTACCCTCGCAGCCTTTGAAGAATCCTATTTGAAGCAAAAATCAAGAGTTAATTGGCTAACTCTTGGGGATAGCAATTCCTCCTTCTTCCACAGTTCTCTCAAAGCCCGACGATCTAGAAATGCCATTCTCAGTCTTTATGATCAGAACAATCAAAAACTGACTGAGACTAATGCTATCAAAGATGAAATTCTTTGCTATTTTCAGGATCAGTTTGGTTCCATTGACAGCAGGTATAACATTGACATTATTAACTCCTTCAGGTTCGATCGGACTCTGAATGACTGTCAAAAGAATGAGATGGCAGCTGATGTTTCCGATGATGAGATCCGAAAAGTGCTGTTTAGTATGAATGACTCTAAGGCTCCAGGTCCAGATGGGTTTAACGCATGCTTCTTCAAAAGGGCTTGGCATATTATCAAAGATGATTTCATCAAAGCTATTCGTAATTTCTTTCGATCTCACAAACTCCCTAGTGGAGTTAACTCAACTTTCATTTCTCTAATTCCGAAGGTGAGTAATCCTTCCTCAGTTCACGATTTTAGGCCCATCTCTTGCTGTAATATTATCTACAAATGTATATCCAAAATCTTGGCAAATAGATTGAAGCCCCATCTCCCTTATCTGGTGGAACCTTCTCAATCAGCCTTTATTAAGGGTTGGAATATCAGTGACAACATCCAAATCTGTCATGAGTTATTCAGGAATTATCACCGGAATAATTTACCTCCTCGCTGTACTGTCAAGATAGATCTGAAAAAGGCATTTGACAATCTTCGCTGGGAATTTATTCTTGCTCTCCTTGACAAATTAAACTTCCATCCAGATGTGATTGATTGGATCCGGATGTGCCTTACCACTGTCAAATTTTCAATCCTTATTAATGGGAGCCCAGAAGGATACTTCGAAGGTCGTAAGGGAATCAGGCAAGGTGACCCAGTGTCCCCTTATCTCTTTGTGCTTGCTATGGGGATCTTTAATGAAATTATTCAGCAAAAGGCTCAAGATGGATTGTTCACTTTACATCCTAAATGTTGCTCTCCTATTATTACTCATCTTTGCTTCGCAGATGATTTGATGGTTTTCTTTGGAGGTGACGTTCAATCAGCAGCCTCACTTAATGAAACTCTCATTCTTTTCAAAGAAATTACTGGACTTGAAGCCAACAGATCCAAGAGTACTTTCTTCAGTTCGGGTTTGGAAGCATCTACCAAGGCAGAGATTATTGACATTCTTGGTTTCCAAGAAGGGTCTATTCCCATCAGATATTTGGGTCTACCTTTGGTCTCCTCCAGATTATCGGTTGCAGACTGCCAACCTTTGCTCGATAAGATTACCTCGAGGATCCAATCTTGGAAAGGAAAGCTCCTCTCTTATGCTGGCAGATTGGAATTGATCCGATCAGTCCTTACTAGCATTCAACTCTATTGGAGCTTTTGTTTTCTTCTGCCCAAATATATTATCAAAAAAATTGAGGGTCTTTGTGCTCGATTCCTTTGGGGAGGTCCTGATCTTGTTAGAAAAACTTACTCTGTTGCTTGGACTAAGATCTGTCGGCCGATTACTGAAGGAGGTCTCGGGCTAAAGAACCTGGTTACTTGGAATAGAGCAACAATCCTTCGGCATGTGTTTGCTCTTTCTTCTAATCAGGACAATTTATGGGTGCATTGGACCCAATCTAACCTTGTCCGGAATAAGCATTTTTGGACAATGGTTATTCCTCAGGACTGTTCTTGGATCTGGCGAAAGGTACTATCGACAAGACAAGTTGCTAATAAGCTGATATTACACCTTATCGGGAATGGCCAGCACACCCTTCTTTGGCATGACTGAAAGTAGGATTTTTCCGCGTCGTTGGTTACGGAAACCCTAACTTCAACACATTTGTAACTTGATCCGATTCTTAATCCTGCAAAATTGATAGATTTGTATAGGGATTCGTGTCGGATGTCGATCCGCACTCGGGATTAGTTGGATTAGCGCGAATAAGAACAAAAACTGACGGATCATCACAAGAAATAATAGATAAAAACAAACTTTATCATTCAGTGATCAAATGTTTATTACAATGCTTGAATCGAAAATAACATCTAAGAAGATAAACTAAAAAGCAATTTTAAAGAAGAAAATTCTAGAGAGAGTTAGAGAGAGAAAATGAAGTGAGGGAGTATTTCTAGAGAGAGAGAACTATCAAGAGGGCTATTCTAGAGAGAGAAACTATGTATCGAAGAGAGAAATAGATAGAGAAATCTAGAGAGAGAACTACCCTAGAGAGAGAATGTTAGAGAGAGAAAGTGAGGAAAGGCCTAAAGAGAGAATCTAAAGAGAAGGATAAAGAATGGAGATGAAACCTACCTTGTGGTCTTACCATGAAGTGGAGATCTACCGGCAAAGAGAACCTGCCAATGGAGTGATGATGCTCCGGTCATTGATGGTCAACCAAGTGAGAAGCCCGAAGAGGGTGCATGCTGGTGCTTGCATAGTGGTTGCCCGGTGCTTGCACGTGGATCTACTGGTTTGAGGAGGTGCAAATGCACGGCAACAGCGAGGAAGAAGAGTCTGGTTCTTCTACATTTTAGGTTGCAGGCTTGCCTGCTTCAATGATGAAGCCGTAAAGAATGGAGGGTGGAGGAAAAGAAGATGCTGGTCTGTCTCGTACGGGGAAGAGCTTCAGGTGGTGTTGCAGGCCGGTGTTGCACCGGTGCAACACCGATAAGAACCACTTGCTGTTCAAGAACTACGTGGAAAAACAGGGAGCAACCGACGGCTAAGAGAGCCGTTCAATGGCGGAGAAAAAGGTGGCGACTCCAATGAGCTGCCGATTGTTGAAGACGTGGAGAAGGAGGAGATGGAACCAGCAAGCAAAGAGATGGAGGCTACGGCTTCCTCTCCTTCTTTCTTCTTCTTCTCTCATCCTTTTTTTCTTTATATTTTAGTGAGGACGGTGGTGCACAGAGATGAGGACGAACCAGGGGAGTAGACCGTCTACAAGAAGATGCAGACGGTGGTGGTGGCTGAAGGAGGAGGAGGTGAACCATTCTAAGGAGAAGAGCCTAACGGTGATGAGGAGATCGGCAGGGGTGTACCCATTGCAGCAGTCCGGAGAAGAGCTATTGCAGGTCTTTTCGGCAAGTAAGGAAGAGACCGTGAAGTGGAGGGAAGAGTTGCAGACCTTGGGAGAGATCGTGAGAGGGGTATGGATGAGGATTGAGAGTGGATCTGTCCGTTGAGAGAGGAGAGTGACAGATAGGGTTAGAGAAAGAGTGTAGAGACGTGGGTGAGAGTGAGAGAAAGGGAAGAGTAGCTTATGGGGAGGGAACCAAAGCAGCAACCGGAGTTGCAGGTGGCCGGAGTTGCAGACTTGCAACTCCGGTGAGCAATTAAGAAGAAGACAAAGACGAAAAGGGAGAAGAAGAAGAAGAAGAAGAAAAAGAAAAAGTTCCTCTCCTCACCGGCGATGGCACGCCGGAGGAGACGAAGAAGAAGAAAGGGAAGCGGAAGAAGAGAGATCCGAGCAGCGGGAGAGGAAGAAGAGAGATAAAAAATGGGAGGAGGAAGAGAGGAACCGGAGGGTTTTTCAACCCTCTCCTTAAGTAGAAACCGTGGGTTTCTACACTTAGAAACTCACGATTTCTAAAAAAATTCTTTTTTTTTTTTTTTTTTTTTTATTTTTATTTTTATTTTTGAAAAGTGATAAGTGGGTTACGGGCTTGGGCTCGTGGGCTATTTGGCCGTGACCACCAGGCCAAAAGCTGATGCCACGTGTTGGCCAGTGGTTGGCCGAGAGATGACGCCACGAGTCGGCCAGTGGTTGGTCAATGGGAATGCTCAAAATCGTGGGCCCAGAGTGCATCGGCCATGGGCCAGAAGGTAGGTGAGAAGGATAGTGGGCCACTGGGCTCGATGGGTGTGGGTTAGGGTGCGTTTGGTTGCCAGGGGGGAAAAATGCATTTTTTCCCTTGAAATACCCATCAAGGAAAGATGTATTTTCCTTTCTTCGGAAATCGAGCTCTACGCTCTCAGCCACGATCAATAATCTGAGGCATTACTCTACAATCAAACCTGCCTTAGGGACTGATATTTTACACTGGAGATCGGGTGGTTGATAGGATGGATGATCGACTGATCAGTAGCATGATCGGATGGTCGGATGCATAGAATTGATAGATCACATGGCGATCTATAGAGATTCAACGGCCCGATGGAAGATCCAACGGTCAGAAAGCTAAGGGAGATGAGACAGAGCCAATGAGCAGGAGTTCTGGGGTTAAGTCAAAAGATTCGAGGACCGAGAAATGAAGAGAGAGAAAATAAGGAGAGATGAGAGAGAAAATATCAGAAAAAGTATTGGCAGAGTGTCATGAACCCTGGTTTTCCATTGTTCTTCACTTGAGCTTTGCCAGTAGAGCAGGCCATCATTTGATGTGGCTTTAAATGCTTTGGTCCTTCTCTTGGTTATCAGCTCTCCCGCTCTCGTGGTTCCTTGGGCCAGCTCTTCGATCCTCTTTTTCAACCCGTATTTGGCCCATATCTTCTAGTCATAGCCTGTGGGCACTTTAAGCTTTGATAATGGGCTTTCATGATCGATCTAGGCCCGCAAGTCTCGAGAATCATCCCATCGGGGTTTCCTGCGACAGAAGAAGCGCGTAATGAGACTTTATCAGAACGGCTTAATATCTAGATTTCCGAAAATGTGTTTAATGCATGCAAATATACCATTTCGTCCAGAAAAGTGTGTTCTATGCAATGAGATAGACTCTTACGTAGAAAAGTGGATAATTAGAGCAGTTTTACGTAGGAGAGTGCGATAACGCTAACAGGATAATTGCTTAAAATAAGCACTTTTGAGCGAATATCACAACCCCCAACCAGCATATTGCCAATCCTTGGCAATTAGTGCGAAATAAATGAGCTTAAAAGGGCTCTGCACATGCTGCACACTTTTTCATATTAGCTCCGGGAAAACACCGTTCGTCAAATTATTGAATGGATGCAAAAACAGTTACATGCTAGCGAAGAGTTTGAAAGTTTTGGCAAGACTACAGACTGATAATCATGACCCAGAATAGTCAGACTCTGCGTGTGTGTGTGCTCAACATTCTCATCATCCGACAGTAAAGATTTCCAGATCACCTCAAAGTTTTTATGCCTCGACCTCAAATCTCACATGTTTAGCACTCAGAATAGAATCACACAAGAAGGGTTTTCTTCTTTTCTCTCAATTTATATGTGAGGAGATGTATTTAATATAAAGAAGCAAAAATCTCACATATGTATTATTTGAAGGAAGGACATCTTTAACAGAAGAAGATCTCATGATTGGAATACCACTTCACTCGGGAACGTTAGATCAAACTCTATAGCTTCTCCTTCTCCCATCTCCACATTTTATGATCGTGCTATCCTAGAATCAAGTAGGACTTTCCTGGGTTGTAATGAGGCTTAGGTCAGGTGTAGAAAAA